>WJQU01004065.1:0-14963 GCA_029228625.1 Pseudolycoriella hygida
GTTGGGAGGTGCCGGTATTCTACTCCTACTCGTTTCGTTCCTAGTACATCTCATGGATGGCACTGGGTTTGTCGCACAGCTTACCACTGGCACAGTAAAAATTTTCCGGTAATGAAAGGATCTCAAATAGTAGAACCACAAAAAGTAGCGAAACTAGTAAATAATGATCTAGCCCCTAACCCTTCATGGGTTGTTAAGGCAGATTATTATATTATATTATATATGTGCGTGATAAGGTGTACACTATTCCTATCACATTTAATGTACCAAAAATGTGCTTGTGATGTAGTACATTCTCGATGTAAATAAAAGGCACAATTTTTGTGCCATTAAAGCTCGAAATTATTGCACTTCGAAAAATGCTCATCTTATTTTTTCAAAAATGTATATTTTTAGTCCGTGAATGGATATCAGGGCTGCTTTTGATTGGGTAACAAAAAATTATCGAATTTTAAAAGAAAAATGTGTTCAAAGAATAAAGCTAACGGGGAATAGATTTTTTATTGTTTCGCATAAAATCAATTTCAAATAACAAACATAACCAAAGACCCGTACGTATCAGAATAGATGTGACAATACAAATAAGCAAACAATCCAACGCTTTCTGTTCTTTTATAACTGTAAGAATTTCAAAGATCCATAGAAATTACCCAAGGTAATGTCAAAGGCCTTACCGAAGTACGTCTCTAGAAAATCTAGAAAAGCTTATATCCAAGGAATAAGTCGTTTTTCCCTAAAACCCAGAAACACGTGTTATCTCAAATTTTATTGTTTACAACTTTGTCCTTGGAAGCAGCTTTCTACCTCTCATAGTTCTGGAGATCTGGGTCACCCTGCCTAATTATGGAAGTGACCATATACCAGGATTGGGCCATATTTCTCCAAAACCCTGAAACATGTGTTCACTTAAATTTAATTCTCTACAACTTCGCCATTGGAACCATTTTTCTAACTGTCATAGTTTTAGAGATTTGGTTCATCCTGCCTAATTATGGAAGTGGCCATATACCAGGATTGGGTTATATTTCCCCAAAACCCTGAAACACGTGTTCGCTTATATTTAATTCTCTATAACTTCGCTTTTGAAACTAACTTTCTAACTCTCACAGTTCTGGAGATCCGGGTCATCCTGCCCAATTATGGAAGTGGCCATATACCAGGATGGGCCATATTTCCCCAAAACCCAGAAACATGTGTTCACTTATATTTAATTCTCTACAACTTCGCCTTTGGAACTAACTTTCTAACTCTCACAGTACTGGAGTCCGGGTCATCCTGTCCAATTATGGAAGTGGCCATATACCAGGATTGGGCCATATTTCACCAAAACCCTGAAACACGTGTTCGCTTATATTTAATTCTATACAACTTCGCCTTTGGAACCAACTTTCTAACTCTCACAGTTATGAAGATCCGGATCATCCTGTCCATTTATGGAAGTGGCCATATACCAGGATTGGACCATATTTCCCCAAAACCCTGAGACACGTGTTCGCTAAAATTTGATTCTCTACAAGTTTGCCTTTGAAAGTAAATCTCTGTATTGCGTATTTAAGCAAATACTGAAAAAAACTATCTCTTATCGTTTTGGGCAGAGAAATTTATTTTCGCCCATTCCATGGCTCCCAGTGCCCAGACCCCTGACCCGATTCCAACAAAAAAAAAATCCCCAGTTTTTTGGTATCAAATGCTTTCATTTGTTACCAAATTGAGCAATTTCCGTGCTTTACTTGCTGAGATATTTGCGAAAAAGTTTCACCGACCCTCGAAAAACCATGTTTTTGGTCACTTCCTCGACCATATCTCCGGAACCACTTGATCGATTTTGCTCATCTTCGAACTTGAATCATGGGAGGCATGTACCTTTCAGGGAAAAAAAAGTTTAGGCTGATCGGTTGAGCCATTTGGAAAAAAAAGTGGAGACGAACGGACGGACGGACAGACGGACGGACATTTTTTTTATTGCTGGTTCGTCATATTTAGACGATAATAGATGCATCCTCCCCCCCCTCCTCCCACCTCGATCTACCCCATGTTACAATAAAATTGTTTGTAGTAAACGTATAGGACCTTTGTACTTCGTACGGGTCCAATTAAACAATGAAGATGATACAATAATTTGAATGCAGCAGGGATATAAGACCTTTTTGTAAATGTACAACCGCTACACAGTGTGTTCGATCAAATTTTAAATAACACTCTGTAAAGTTTGTTTAATTTTCATTTATCTTCCAAGTGCATATCTTCCAAAACTTTTTCTCTCAGTACAAAAAAAGTGCATTTAATCTTCTTTCTATTATTACTTTATACAAATTTAACACACCAACACATAAGTATCTGGTGGCACAATTGGTAAAGCAATCGAGTCATAATCACGAGCGTCTTGGGTCAAGCCCCGCAAGTGGCAGAAATTTTTCTAATAAAAAAATGAGAGCTTGGCATAAAAAAACGTGGATGGAGGACGTAGCGATCATCCGAATAAGAAAAGTCGGAAAGCTAAATAAAATTTTCCTTTATTTTCTTACATAACATTATATGTACATGAAATGTGCTAGTAATTCACACTAAAAAGTGCCTTAAAGGTACATTAGTTGTGTGTTCAAAGTGTTTTATATGTACATTAGATGTACATGTAATTCACATTTAATGTACATTAAATGCAACAATTCGGAAGTGTGTGTGTGTGGAGTGTTGTGAAATTGAAGTAAATTTCTTTAAAGGGAAAACCGGACTGGCTTTGTGAAAATGTTACTTCTTTGAAAGTTCTTTTAGTACATTGCGTAAAAGGAAAATTCAACTGGCTTTGTGGAAATGTTTATTACTTATCAAAAGAGGAAATTATCACTGGTGCCATCAGTGGAAGTATCGTTATTTTCTTCTTCGGCGTCATCAGACTGCTTACTCAACGGATTGTATACTTCGCCGGCGAGGCGACAGAACTATACAAACGGATCAAGTTTCTTCGTTCGACATCTCTTAAGAAAAATATATTTGGCTAAGTAGCCAGCGAAGAAAAGTTCCGTTTCCGTTGTCAGGATTTACAAATGTAATTGAATGATTTACTTTTAAGTGTTCCTAGCCTTCTTTCCATAACGTATCGTAGGCCTTCCAACAGTCCGAGTGTATTTGACTGCCAGGCAGAATCCACTTTTTGATCAAAGGTGATAACGTTTTTCTGTCGCGTTTTTCAACAGGTACCATGAATAACTTCACAGTAGTCCTATCCAACGGTACCCATATGCGGTAGCCTCTAGCCACCCCAACAAATTGTTAAATACAACGTCGATATGGGTATCGTTGAAAAGCTGGCAATTGTACCTTTCCAACGATACCCATATAATTGGTATAGAAAAAACCAAAGGAATAGGAAGCAAAAAATGGAATTCCACATTTTTCACTTGCCGATCGGTGCACATAGATCAGCGACGCGATTTATGTACGGATTATGAAAGAACGCTAGTAACTACACTATTCTGTAATATTGGAACCCTCCGCGCGGGGTGGGTGGGTCATCTGAACTTTAGCGGCAATGTTCGCACTAGAAATCTAGTAATTGAATATGGCTGTTGCGATCAAATTGTTGTGGAGGAGCGAATATTATTTATTCAGATAACAACATGAATGCAATTCACAAAAAACATTTCCACTGGAGAATTTTCTTGTGAAATTATAAAAAGTTTCTACATTTTTCCATATTTTATGTCGATGCCATATGCCCATAGGGTAAACCTACAGTCAAATATTTTGCATAAGTCTAACAATTCTAAAGTTGCAGTTACAGTTACAGCTTCTCTGAAGATAAAGGCATATATTCTGTCTCTCAATCTCGCACTCAAGAAGATCTTCATGATTCACCACAAAAATCCCTTTTAAAAGAGGACTCGATGGTCTATAGTCACAAAAATAAAATAAAAACATTTTGGTTTCACAAACTCAACTTTGCTTTTTATTTTCGATAGTTTTTTCTATAAATAATAGAGTTTTTGGTCTGACGTAGCATCGAAATAATTTAGATCTTCGTGGCACAGCCGTAGTGCACTTCATGGCCAATAGGACATTCAGGTATCCGATAAATTTCGTTCCACTCCGTCACCAATTGCGATGATTTCAATTTTTCATCAAAATTGTTGTGCATAAACTTGCATCCATATTCGAAAATTATCCAAAATTTGCTGAATATTTTCTCTACGAAGCGACTCACAGCATTCCGGCTCGATTGCATGCGATTGCCTTCCATATAATAGTAGCGTCCTTTCGGCTTAAGGACCCGATGGATTTCCCTTAATACTGCTGCGTTATCTTCTATGCAGCACATTACCGTCGTTGCACAAACAAAATCGAAGGAATTATCCTCAAAGCAGGTCATATTTTCTGCGTTCGCGACATGACTCACAAAATGGATCAAAGGATATGAAACAGCAAGTTCTTGAGCAATCTTTTCGAGAAGTGGATTCTGGTCGATAGTCGTCAGTTCAATGGGAGATTTGTAATATTTAAAGTTGGTTCCAGTGCCTGGACCGATTTCCAACACTTTGATCACTTTGCCGTTTTCCGCTGTTTTTAACGCTTTGTTAACCGATTCGAAAATAGTCTCCCGTGGTGCAACTATAAATCTATGAGTTGTTTTAGCGATTAGTCCGAAAATGTGTGAATAATACCATTCGCGAGTAATTAAGAACTTTTGCGCCAAGTAAATTAATGGACATGTTAGAGTTGTTGTGACAACAACAAACGCGGCCATTAACACAATGCAGCAACGATCCAAAATGTAGTGCATTTTCGTCAAACAAAATGTGTTACCAATTTAACAAGTGAACTCAGTTCAATCGCTTTTATGATACTAAACGTGAATATCAAAATCGATCAACCATTAAACAGATGCTTGAGAGCTACACATGTTGCAAGTACATAACACATTATGATATATATTTTCATCACTTTGACCGAAACCTCTAAATTTCACTCGAAGTGTGAATGGGTATTGGTGTGGTCCAATCAATTAAATTATCGAAAAGTCTGTGGCGCTAAGAGAATGCGAGATGGCATTCGTTTCAGCTGGACCAATGGACACTTTAGGAAGCGAAAAGCTCGATCGGAGAAAGGATCTACTGACTTGACTCACACGGAACTCATTACTCAAATGGACACCTTGGCTCCGCTCCAGTCGCATGACTCCGTTTTATTTGTCAACGATTACAACTTTCCCTCGAAATTGAAAATTCAAGTAAACATAGTACCTTGCACTGAATTTGTTTATTCAAAGCATCTGCTCTGCTTTGCACGCCAACAGAATATCGAGCCTTGAGATATCGGAAAAACGATTTGTTCGCATGATTTTCTTCGGTCATTTTTGGTGTTTTCGTATCATGGATCGTGTAAAAACTTATCATGTAGCTGTGTGTCTAACGTAAACATTGCATCAAGAACACGTAAATTGGACACAACGCGAGCGGTTTTTACAAGGTTTTTCTTTGAAAAACATTTGACATGATACACACCTCTTACTCTCATAAGATTAAAAGGAGAAGTAAAATCGTACGTGAGAGTTAGCAATTCGATTGACGAAGTCCCTTGATCTTTTGCTACATTTTCGCATACCATATAAACGTCGTTAGTTGACAGTATTTATTAGTATATCTATAAAGGCGATGAAATTATTATTGGTATGCCAACTCTTTTGTGTATATTTACACTGTTTCCATAAATAAAATATTTTTATTGTGTTATTCGAGGTGTTATTTCGGTTCGATGTTAGAGGTGAGAAGACGGTTGAAACTACCTCAGGTCAAAATACTTTACCCTCTTGCCCCAGCCAACGTTCTTTCGCTAATAATCTTTTATATCAAAGAATCGTGAAAATTGTATCGAAAATAATTATTTTCTTAAAACATTTACTGGCAGAAAACTAAATAAAAGATAAAAACGCGCATGAAAATATTGTGTTTGTTGTTGGTATACGTATCATTCAAATATTGATAGCAAAAGTTTGTGTCGCATTCAGCTATCATTAGCAACTTCTGGCCAATTTACCATTAGCATTCACATGTTGTATGTAAATCACAAATATTATTGACATTATATCGTATTGGTGATACAGTGCGTGTAAAATGTGAAAAATTTGCAATTTTTGTCCTTGTCCATTGCGATATAACGATGAAGTGTTTAGACGTTGGCTATGTGAGAAGAAGTTTACCGATTGTTTAATAAATTTGAAGGATAAGTTAATTGCAAAGCAAAATTCGTTAGTAATTTCCTTTTATTTTGTAAAGACGAATTATATTTTCGCCGATACCCTGATGTCGAGAATGAGGTTACTAAATATATCTTGACCATAACTCATGTGTACCAGTTTTGGACGATTGATTTTTAGGCAATTACGCAAGTTGCGAAAATCACTGCAACTTTGACATTCTCAGTAAATCTCCATATTGCATAGTTGCATTTGCTTTCGTATATGGCCGAGAAACGCGAGAAACTCAATTTCGCCCATTCCATTGGTGCCAGTGCCCACACCACTGAATTCCACAAAACATTTTTGCCAGGTTTGTGAGATCAACATAGAAGAACAATTTTCGGGCTATACTTGCTGATATATTTGCGAAAAAGTTTCACCGACCCTCGAAAATCCTTGTTTTTGGACACTTCTTCGACCGGAACTGCTTGACCGATGTACCTTTCAGGGAAAAAAGATTAGGGTGATTGGTTGTGCCGTTTGAAAAAAATGGAGACGGACGGACGATCGGACACCTTTTTCTTGTCAATTCGTCATCTCTAGACGATAATAAATGTATCCCCCTAACTTCCGCATAGATCTACTTCAGGTGAGGTCAGTTCAAATCAAGGTTCAGGTAAATTCAGGTCAGGTCAAAATGATGATATCAGGATTCAGGTAAACCTGACCTGTTTTGAGCCTTAAGCAAAAAAAAAACATCTATGTGAGATAGAGCAGCTGCATCCTTTCACCAAAACTGTAGTGTATAGTAGTAGACTCTCTCATCAGGAAACTGAACGAGGAAGGAATCTATGCGCAAATGTAATCAGAGACCTGACTGTCTTATCTAGAGGGAAGTTTGAAAGTACGCTAGGGGATCGCATGAGACTTGCGCTGAGAATAGTGGAGGAATGATGCAAAGAGAAGGGCCTTAGTGTCAATCTCACTAAGACAGAGATTGTGCTACTCAGCAGAAGAAGCACAGCATCAGGCCTTGTAGGCAAGATCAGGCTCTTAGATGTGGAGCTAGAACTTGCTCTAAGGGTTAAATACCTTAGGGTCAAACTGGACAGCATACTTAATTGCATTGACCATACTGAAGACAGAAGGCATTGATGGCGTTTTGGATCTGCAAGAACTTCTTCGGGAGGAACTGGGTCTATCGTCTAAGGACATTCTGTGGGTGTACGATCCGACCTATGATGAGTCATCGATCAGTAGTATGGTGGTCAAGAATGGACGAGGAGGAGGCGAGAAAAAGACTGCATGAAATACAAAAGGCTAATAAGCATTATCATTACTGGAGCTATGAAGACCGAAGCCGCTACGGCCTTGGAGACTTTGCTAGCGATACCGCCTCTGGACTTGACAATTAAGGCCATAGCTTTCGCTACTGCGCATAGGTTACGGGACTCAGGCTTTTGGGCCCCGCACTTCCGTAAAGGGAATGGCAGAATTAGAGACGTTATTTTCAAGGGACAAATGATTCAAGTAACTGACTTTAGTATGGGGTTTGAAACAATATTTCCGAGAAGGCAAGAATGGCTACATGGATGGCCAGCTTGTCTGCCTGGAAATGCGAAAATATATTCACGGATGGATTTAAGGCCGTCGAAGGCGCATGGGCTGGAGTGTACACTTCGGACACTACATAGGGCAGCTGGTTCCATTTGGCTAAAACTTCCGGCGTCCTCCAGGCAGAAGTTTACGCAGAACTCATGGGAGCACGAGAATCACTGCCGATGGGGACGCAGGGAAAAGAGATCTATATCTGTTTAGACAGTAAAGAGATGATTAAGGCGCTCAGATCGTTAACTTCAACTTCTAGGGTAGTTAAAGAGGGAAAGGATTATCTAAACCATATGGGACTGAATAATCGTATCACATTGGTTAGGGTACCTGGACACTCTGGCGTGGAGGGAATGTCAGATGATCTAGATCTTACTATGGTAGGCTCTACTGCCACGACGAGTGGCGTGGAACCGCGTCTGCCAATACCCCAGGCACTATGCGAGAATGCATTAAAAAATTGGGTACTGAGAGAGAATGCCTAACGCTCGAAAGCATATGAAGGAGGCGCTCATACAAAGCGCTTCTTCCCGAAGCCCTACGTGAAATGGGCCAATGACATGCTGAAAATGGACCGAAGTCGTATTAGAAGGGTAATAGGGGCGACCACTGGACAATGTGGGTCAAACCGACGCCTGAATAAGCTACGGCTCACAGTGGTCCAAAATCTGGAAAAATCGGCACTAACAGAATAAATCGGTTGTGTGATGCGATATTTGTGATTTAAGTTTTGTTGAATAGCTTATACATGGGCCTATCAGAATCACGAACAAAACTTCTGAAGTGATTAAAACTTGGGGGTCTCGGTCATGATCAAAGTTGAAAATTTTTTATGAAAATGGGAAAAATGCCCTGAGGCCCATAATGAAAATAATCTTTCCATGTTTCATGTCAATCGAAATAGGGCATCAAAGGCTTTCCAACGATACCCATTTGACCTCGCTACGAGGTCTCTAGCGAGAGGTAGGAGGCCCTAAATGAAAACACGTTTTTGCCTATATCCCTCGAACCAAATGCCGGACAGAAACGAATAAGGTATCGTTTGAAAGGCCTTTCTAATACATTTCAAATGATATCAATATCAGCAATGTCCGACGCATTTTCGAGGAGATAGAGGTACAAAATCGATTAAGTTAAAATTCCACTAGAAATATCGACATTTCCACCTAGTCTGAGTGCTCATTATCGTCATGGAATATAGCTCATTTGCAGTGATTAAAACTAGTAATGCATTCGTGGATCGTAGCTAGTTTCACCTGCTGGACATTTTTCCCATTTTCATAAAAAAATTTTCAACTTTGATCATGACCGAGACCCCCAAGTTTTAATCACTTCAGAGGTTTTGTTCGTGATTCTGATAGGCCCATGTGTAAGCTATTCAGCAAAACTTAAATCACAAATATCGCATCACCCAACCGATTTATTCTGTTAGTGCCGATTTTTCCGGATTTCGGACCACTGTGCGGCTGTCAGAAGCCCTAAGGTGATTTTGCGGATTAGAGGAGGAAACGGGCATACACGTAATATGTGATTGCCCTAAATTCCTCAAAACTAGACGCAGGGTTCTTGGGAATCTAAATTTAAGGGAAATTTGGGAAATCTAAAGTTAAGAAGTGCTTGTTGCAAGTGATATTTCCTGAGATTCGGTAAAGGAGTAATAGGAACATGACAACGTTAAAGACATCATTTATTTATTTATTTCCAACCCAACGGCAATAGCTTACTGGCTGTATGTACAAATTATGAAATAGAATTTATTTACAACCTTCGTCAGTATTCTTCAAATTAAGCAAAACCGGAGGTAGAATGTTAGCCCAGTCGACTCATCCGGAGCCTTCAAACACTTTTTGCCTCGTCACTTGTCCAATCCAGGCCTCCCACTATTTCGGACCGGCGATGTAAGTGTACCCGGCAGATTATGACACGATATGTAAAGAGTAAAAAAGAAAAAATGTTTTCTGCATATGAGCCATTCCAAATGTGTGTAATGTAAGGAACGAAAATTTCTCACGAGTCGCCCAAGAGTCCAAATGTTGTGTTCTATGAAAAAATTGTTCACAACTGTAATGTCTAATTTTCTGCTGAACGTATGATTTCGCTATTTTCTACGGTTAAGGCAGTCTTTCCGTTCCTTTCATTACAGGCGTCACGGTTTGCATAGAATGGGCCATATATGACAGTAATTGTTTCTAAACACCACATACAACACAAGAAAAAACGTTATTACACTCTTAGATCAATGCAACGTTATCAAGAATTAGTGGTTTTTCAGTATCACATCATTCAGAACGAACAATTTCACAGCCGCTCAGAGGAATAACGACTGATACTTCCGTTGTAAAGATGTGCAAACACATTGAAGGGTCATGACACGTAGTTCAGAGGTTCGAAAGGTGCGGTGAGCGTCTAAGGTCAAATACCTTACACACCTCAACGATCTGCTACCCCATTTACTATGAATTTTGAGAACGAAACAGGAGAGTCAATTCGACCCGTCAGCACGTCAAATGCAAACATCGCTGATAAATGAATTCATCTACGTGACAAACTCTTCATTCCGATAGACATTCATCTGCTGCCATAGGGTTGGAACCAATAATCAGCATCACGTTTCACCGTCCTTCTCAACGCACAGATAAAAACTTTCTTCTGTATCGATTCAATCGCATCACTATGCTTCTGGTAATATGGTGACCACACAATTGACGCATATTCTAAGAGCAAAGAAAACACTCTTCAGAGCCTCAACACTCCTAAAGTCACGACATATATTCACAAAACCAAGCATCGAATACGCCTTGGCAATGATAATTTCAACGTGTCTGCTGAGTGAAAGGTCCTCAGTAAACGTTACACCAAGATCAAGTATTTCAGAGACTCTCTGAACAATATCTGCGTCAATGACGTACTCAAACCTAACCAGGTTATGTATTCTGTAAAAAGACATAGTCTTGCATTTTTCAACGTTCAGTAGCAGACAATTACGAATGCTTACTTACTTACTTAACCGGCACTACAGCCCATTGAGGGTATTAGCCTTCTGCAACATGCTTCTCCAACCGGACCTATCCGCAGCCAACGTCTCCCAGCTGGATACTCCCACAGTTTTTAAGTCGGCAAGAGCTGCGTCATACCATCTGGATTTTGTACGCCCTGCACCTCTCTTGCCCCCTCCGGTCTGGTTTTAAGAATTTTTTTCGGAATACGATGATCTTCCATTCGTTGTACATGACCGAGCTAACGTAGACGGTTTATTGTAGAGTTTCTGACTATGCCCATAAAGCTGGCTAAGCTCACGACTGAAACGTCTGCCCCATCGGATCTGCCTTTGATCGAATACTGGTCCAAATATTGTCCGCAGTACTTTTCTTTCGAACATGTGCAGCGAATGTTCGTCTCTCTGTGTCAAGCGCCACGACTCCGAACCATACGTAACTACCGGGACCGGTCTAATCATAGATTTGTATATTGAATTTGTATTTTGAATTTCGGCTTACTGACTTGGACTTTAAGATTTTCAGAAGGCCGTGATAATAATAATATAATAATAATCTGCCCTACAACCCATGAAGGGTTAGAGTCTAGATCATTATTTACTAGTTTCGCTGTTTGTGGTTCTATTTTTTGAGATCCTTTCATTACCGGAAAGTTTTACTGTGCCAGTGGTAAGCTGTGCGACAAACCCAGTGGCATCTATGAGATGTAACGAGGAGCGAAACTAGTAGGAGTAGAATACCGGTTCTCCCAACAATGCCTTTTCCGGTAAGCCGTACGATGGCACTACACTCAACTTCACTTGACTTGAACGATTCAATCAGTTTTGTTTTGTTTACAAATCTAACAATCGGTACAAATCCGTCTGCGGTTGAGTTTCGAACCAACGCACTGGCACTGGCAATGAATCTTTAGAACGATTTTATGGACTCATTATTGGGATGTTCGACCAATTCGTCCCCCGCGCCACAATCCGCTCAACAAATCATCCTATTTGGTGTAACAAACAGCTATTGGCTCTAAAAAGCAAGCGAAACAACGAGTTCTACAAACTAAAGGCGGAAAGAAAAAACCAACTTCAGAACGGTCTACACACGGTTCTGGACGACCGGAAATTTCTGGAGGCTAGGGCTGCTTATGAAACGCTTAGAACGGCACTTCACAGTAATTATATTCGAGAGAAGGCGCGCTGTCTTAAACATGACCCCAAATCATTCTGGCGACATATAAATGGTAAACGCAAATCAAACAAATTACCGGCTGTTGTCGAACTGAACGGATTAAAAGCCTCTACGGACGCCGAGAAAGCAAAACTATTCGCAGAGTACTTCAAGAGTGTATATGTCGACCATCCACACGATCCGCTGTTATTGGATTTCATTAATAATAGAAGCGACAACAACTTTTATGACATCACCGCAACTACAGGACTAGTGCTATCGGTCCTACGAAAGATGTCATTGAACAAAGGCAGCGGTCACGATGGTGTTGCATCGTTATTCCTTCGAGAATGCGCCGATTACTTAGCAGAACCATTGAATTTCATCTTTAATCAATCAACATCGGAATTATGTTATCCAGACCTGTTTAAGATCGGACAACTAACGCCTGTATTCAAATCTGGTCGAAGAATGGACGTGAAGAACTACAGAGGAGTTAATGTAATGCCTAATTTAGCTAAAGTGTTTGAACGTGTTATCTTCACACAACTCAAATTCGTCATCCCATGTGACATCTCGACGACCCAGCACGCATTTCTTCCACATAGGAACATCGAATCCAACCTAATGGACTTGAGCGTTCTGACTCATGATGCCTTCAATCAAGAAGCACAACTGGATTCGTTCGATGCTGATATCAGTAAAGCATTCGACAAAGTCGACAAATCAAAACTAATTCGTAAAATGGCTTGTTTTCGACTTTCCAATAGAACTCTACTGTGGTTTGTTTCATACTTGTGCTCTCGACTACAGTACGTGATTCTGGGTTCGGACAAGTCTGAAATCATCAACGTGCTTTCCAGTGTTGGACAAGGCTCAATTCTGGGAGTAATAATGTTCTTAATGTTCTTCAACGATTCTGATGTTTGCATACCTGGCATACTCAACTTGAACTTTGCTGACGATAAGAAGCTAGTGAAAATTGTCCGATCAATAGAAGATGCTTATACTCTACAAATTGCTATCGACATGTTCTTCGATTGGTGCACCGAAAATGGGTTGGAAATTAACCGTGAGAAATCAAAAATTATAACATACACGCTTAAAAGAAAGCCAATTATGTTTAATTATACTCTGGATGGTGAAACTATCGAGCGCTGCAACAGTTTATCCAATTTAGGTGTATTCACGAACAGTAAGATGAAATTTACCGACCACTACGAATATATCAGCAACAAGTCTAAAGCTACACTGAACTTCGTAAAGAGAGAGCGACGACACCTTGACACTGATGCATTGAAAGTTTTATACAAATCACTGGTTCGTTCTCACCTTGAGTTCGCCGCTTCCATTTGGTCTCCACATGAAATTACACATAAGCGTACATTAGAGAGTACACAAAAACAATTTGTCATGCTCTTAAACAATGATTACCAGAATCGAGCAGACAACAATAATGTGTTAGCACCATATTCTGAGAGATGCGGAAAATTCGAACTACAGTCCCTAGCCCGTCGTCGTGTCAACTCCTGTATTATGTTTGTCCATTTGATTTTGAATGGGAAAATAAATTCGCCTGCATTACGATCGCGAATAACATTGAACGAGCGTATTCTTAGAAACAGAGGCTTAATATACCTTCCTCGTAACAGAACACTTCACTCCACTTACTCGCCTCTCAACTATGCATGTATAATACTCAACATCGCCACAAAAGCAATCGACCCGACGTTGCCGCATAAACTTGTTCGCAAGGCTTTGCTGGAATTACCTGACTCCACATTTGGATCATTTGTGGAAATGTGAATTGTCCATGACACGACTTATTTGAGCGATTAATTGACTCATTACTTCATTTGCTTGCTTACTCATTTACTGACGGGATGTACCTAGTACCTAACTGTGATACTTATTTTAATTCTTGTTTTATTGACGAGATGTACCTAGTACGTAACTGTGATCTTTGTACTATTTCTGTTTCCTCTCTTTATAGTCAGACTTCTCCTTTTTTGTTTTTTTGTTTAACCTAATATCTAATAAGTCCGCTTGTTTTTAAGTTGACGTGAAACAAATAAACTGAATTGAATTGAACCAACGCACTGGCAAGTCAATCTCGTAGTAGCAAGCAGACGTGTTAACCACTACGCTATCGAGTTGTTGAAGGCCGTAATAACTCGTCTCTTAATTTCGTCCGCGATGTCGTTATTAGTGTTCAGCTCCGATCCAAGGTATACGAATTTGTTGACCATTTTGAATGTGTATGCGTCGATTGTTACGGTTTCCTCCTGGTGTCGATTCGAAGGCGGGATGATCAAATATTTCGTTTTTTCGTCATTAACTTTCAACCCAAGGTTGGTCCCTTTCCCCTCCAAGGCCATAAACTTGTCTTTAACAACATCCATATTTCGTCCAAGTATGCTCAGGTCATCTGCGGAATCTAGCAACTGCTTGGCTTGGTGAAAATGGTGCCACTGGAATCTATGGTGCGCACAGCTGGTTCAATGGTCATGTTAAAAAGGCAGCGTCGCGAGAGGATCTCCCTGACGTAGGCCTTCCCTTATGTCGAAAGTCTCTGACAGTTGGTTACGGATCCTTACTCGGCTATTAGCTCCGTTCACTGTTAACTTGGTTAGCAAGATCAGTTTGTTAGGGATTCCAAATTCCTCCATTACTCTCCATAGCTTACTTCTTCTAACACTGTCATAGGCTGCCTTGAAGTCAACGAACAAGTGGTGTGTTTCAATGTTGTACTCGTTGCACTTCTCCAAGATCTGTCTGATATTAAACAGCTGTTCCGATGTAGAACGACCTACACGAATTACGAATGCACCAGCGGTTAAGTGCAGACAGATCGCGTTGTAATTACGTGCAGATATACATGTAATGAGAAGTTTCCGGTGGGGGCTAAATGTAATGAATATCATGTAATGAATGACATGTAATGAATAATTTCCATGGGGTGCACATATACATGTAATGACAAGTTTTCGGTGGGACAACGAGTAAACGATTTTATTTCACGGTAGACT
>WJQU01004066.1:0-11580 GCA_029228625.1 Pseudolycoriella hygida
CGCAAACATCCGACCTAGCGGACAGGAATGCTTAGTTACCACGTAGCCCTTAGGGGCGGGGGTATTTACTAGTTCATTATACTAGGACAACAAGTGACATGTGACAACACCTAAGTGGTCTCACGCACGTCTCTAAGTTTATAATGAGTGCTTGAAGATAGAGAAATATTTGCGTATGTTAAGAGATAAGTCTTTCAAAAGTATTAATTGAATTCAAAACAACGAGAAAAGAGTAAGAACCCAGCGTCGAGTGATTGACTAGTTACATTTTTGACAAGGCGCTTTACAATTCAACAATATAAAGAGAACAAAAACGAATCAGACCTCGAAAAATCATCAAATCAAAACTATATCCATAAAGTTGTTTCTATTGCACAATAAGATTTGTAACAACGACAGAACAACTTGTAATTTGTCAAATTATTTCAGTTATTCATTCTTGAAAATGAGACTAACAGACTAGTCATCTGTTTAAAAACTGTATCTAACGATCCAAGAAGTAAGACAATTTTTGATTCGTCATTTCTGTTTGGTCAGCATTGCTTCAATTCGATCTCAAATAGTTGTCCATTTCATAATGTTGTAAAATCTTACGATTTTGTAAGCAGTCCAATGCAACATAAATGGGTTCTTTCAAATATTGATTATGATTTATTTATGCGTCAAACGTAAAAGAATTACTTTACGTGTATTTTCGATTAAAATATGTTTTTCGTTTTTTTTTAATTAACTTTTAGCAGACTATGTTGCCTGATGTTGAATGTTTTATTTCAAATCATAGTGCGGTCTTGTAAGCATGAGTAGGGGTCTATTTGCTGCTTCATCAAATGAATGTCAAATAAGAGTCAATATTGACAAGCGAACTGCGAATATTAATCGTCAAATATGCAAAATAGCAATGAAATGACGACCAAATTCTAGTGTTGTTTTACTTTCAACGCGGTGTAAGAAAAGCGCTTTGAATCAATAAATCTGTAACGCTACAGATACTTTAGCTAATTTTGCAAGTTTAAATTGGCGTTAGCGTAAAATGTGCTGTTTATTTTTCTAATTTCGTTTGGATAACACACAAATATTAGCTGGAGGTAAAGTGCGTATGAAGTGTACCACATTTGAAGTGATTTTTCATGTTCAAATTCCACAAACATGTAAAGAAACATTTGCAAGAAACCTGTACGCATCAGAATAGATGTGACAAACAATATTGATGTTGCAAAAACTTAATTCGCAGTTACGTCCAAATTAAATTGGATTGGAATTTGCTGAAAGGGCAATATTGAAAAACACGTCCGATGCAACGGCACGAAAACATCTCCAAATATCCACAAAAACCTTAAATTTAAAAAAAAAAGGTTTTAAAAAAAGTTTTTTTCCACAAGGGCCGATCTTGAAACCGAGCTAGAGCACTTAGGAGAGGCCTCTGATCCCAAATAGTAACACCTGACAAGAGCGGTTTTAAGAGGAGTACCAGGTATGCTACAATCATCTAAGGACCATGATGGATGCTGCTGTCTCCCTTACTCCGCCCTCCCCTCAAATCGACTGGTAATAAACGTCTTGGTAAACGCAATAGACCCCTTTTTGAAGAATATCGTTCTTTGTATGGGTCTAAAAATATGTTACTTTTCAGAAATTGTCATGACCAAATGACATCATAACCCCCCACTCGCAAAAACAAAGAATTTCCAAAACATCCAAGAACGTAATTAGTACTTTATTGGTGGGCGAGAGAAAATCGAGGATTTCTTCTAATGTAAATATTGTACATAACGAGTGAGCGTAGCGAACAAGTGAGAAAATATTGGAAAAAAAAGACCTGCAGCCGCCGGACTCGAACCCACGGCATGTAGATCAGAAGGATACAATGCTCACCACTGACCCAAAAAGGTCATTTGTTACGACTAAATTTTGTTGATACTGTCTGTTGACAATGAAATAAAATATTGTATTGGTGGGCGTGAGAAATCTCGGATATCTTCTTATGTAACTATTGTACTCTCAATTGTTCGCTACGCTCACTCGTTATGTACAATATTTACATTAGAAGAAATCCTCGATTTTCTCTCGCCCACCAATAAAGTACTATTAACTCCTGCTTTACAAGCAACAACGTACTACATTTTACATGTTTGTGGAATTTAAACTCAAAAAATCACCTCGGCAACGGTCGATAATAACGTGTTTATATTCCACAAACATGTAAGCCATAATTGGAAGTTACTGTTTTTGCGCCTTCACCTGGGAAAGAAACTTCCCATTCATTGCAGTAAGTAAATTTTACTATATGTGCGAGAGTGTATTGGTGTGAGCTTTTAATCTAATAGATGGTGCCATTTGTTTTCTACTGAACCGTATTTATCAATGAAACAGTGGTGGCGCTACTGGATAAAAACGACTCAGCTTTTGTGTCGAACCGCATGAATGTATGAAAAAAGGTAGATATCGCTACTCATCAAAAGCAGGAATGTGGCTTGATGAAATCTGATGCTACACAGCTACACACGGTCTATTGCGAATGAATATTTATTAAGTAAAGCAAACGTCAAGTTTACACCAGCACATCTCATTATTATACTTCATTATATTGTAATGTACTATCCTCGCAGATGTGTAATATACTATTATTTATTATTTTGTACCTTCCACCTGACTAGTTAGTGTTCATCTATCATAGTGACCAAGGTCTGTGGTAGTCCTCGAAAGAAATCATTCTCAGGGTTTCTATGAAAGAAAATGAACCAAACAATATGATGCAGTGATTCGTTGTAAGTTTTATGCTAATTTTATTTCTTTAAACAAGTGCGCAACGAACGACGCATAAAAAGCCTAATGTACTTGCTTATATGTAAAATAGCGAGAAGGTTCTATGATATTTTTAACGAAATTATTGATATTCATGAACAGCACGAAAACGATATTTGTGTTTATGGTAAAATGGTCTTTGGTGTTCATAGTTATTTACTTTACAAGAAAATAGACATTACAAAATACTGGCTGAACACAGCAAGAGACACAGTCTTCGATTTGAAATTAAGACGGAATAATGTTTCTTTGTGCAGTACTACAGATTGTTTCGGGAATAAACAAGATGCTTTTCGTTATGATATTGTCCCTGAATTTAAATAAAAACGTGTGCCTATTTTGAATAATTTTTTTTTGTTTAAATAACTTCAATATATGAATATCCATTAGCATTTCATTATTAAATTAATGTAATGCGTGAACACTTCTTTAGTTTTACTTATGACTTTATTATCTTACGAGTAGGTTTAAAGTCTCATTTACTTTATTTAAACAACAAATTCAATATTTTATTAACCCAAAACCGAAGCTGTAAATGTTTTTGTAGATAATTTAAATTTCTTTGACTTGATTCGTGGTCATTCAACACATTAGAAACCAAAAATAAAAAGAAATGTGTTCTGAATTCAAAGTTAAAGCATAGAATCATAACTGTCAGTGATGTCAATCAAATTGAAATTTTATAAAGAGGTTCTTCCATTATTGATACATTGATACATCATATTCTTAAGAAAGATATTAAATTGTCAGCTGTAACTAGATAGTTATTTGTATTTCCATAAAAAAGTGTTTTACATGCGCCTAACTGATGACAATTCTTATCATAAGTTAACACTACAGCTGACACATTTGACTATTTGTTATATATATAGACCACAGACGATATGATAGAGGAAATGTTATCAAGTGAATACAATTAAAAATGTAAAGTAAAGAATTGTCTGTGGAAATATCAAAATGTGGCAAGGACAAAATAAACATTTGGACAAGTGTTAATTTTACGCTTTAAAGAAGTCAAGATCACAATTTACTCGGGTAGGTATTTTCAATTTTTCCATCAAATCATTTTCATAAAGAGAACTTGATGAGGGAATGTTTTTTGTAAATAATGCATAAAAAGTTCGACCAAAACTGTCAAAACTAGTCAACACCTTTTCCCAGTAAGTATGACTTTAATGAACGACAAAATTGTGCCTGCGTAACCTTCGAACGCACGTCTAGTGGTAAAGAGTTAAATAAATTTGCCCCAGAAACAGTAACTCTCCGCTTGCCTAAGGCAGTTTGCGAAAATGGGACATGCAAAAACTTTGAACCTGTCGTAGGATACCTATGCTGTGGCCTACGGAAATCCACTGTGTGGTGACACAGACCTCTGGTACAATCATACACAAACTTACAAACTGCATACTTGTACAATTTGTTGACAAGCAGAATGCCAGGACAGTGAAAAGAGCCGCTCTGAGGGGTACCTATAGGGTAGCCTATAGACAACCCTCAATGCAGCTTTTTGTTTTCTTTCAAGGTTAACAATCAGATTCTTACTAGCAGATCCCCAAGCAACTACACAATATGTCAAGTGTGAATGAATCATTGAGAAGTATAGCAGTTGCAAGATTCTGATACATACCTCAACTTTCGCAAGGTACCAGTTAACCCAGTTATCTTAGAACACAGCTTTGTAAGGTGAAAATTCCAACTCAAGTGTCTGTCCAAAATTACACCCAAGTATTTAACAAAGTCAACCGCTTCGATCACATTTCCATTGAACTTAACTTCTAATGAATCATCAATAGTGGTACGAACAGATCTAAAGTGCACAACGTTGGTCTTTTTGAGGTTCAAAGTAAGCTTATTCGCATCAAAATATTCCGATAACTTTTTGACGTCATTGTTAACATTCATGATATTTTTCGCAAAACAAATAGACGAGGTAAAGATGCTCGAGTCATCCGCGAACAGGTATGGTTGAGATTCCAAGGGAAGACGGTGCAGATCATTGCTGAAGATCAAGAATAGTAGTGGACCCAAAACACTACCCTGAGGGACTCCTAGAGACTCACTCTCCCAGGGACTTTTGTGTCCATTCGGTACAACGCGTTGATGCCTGTGCTCCAAGTAGCTGGAGATAAGATCAAGAGCCAGACCTCTAATGACGGCAGTTGATAATTTACTTAATAACAGCGCATGATCTACCGTGTCGAACGCCTTAGAGAGGTCCAGAAAGAGACCAGTAACTGTTTTCCCCTTATCAATATGGAAAGATATATAATCCACAAGTTCAAACAATGCCACATGAGACCCACTGAAGGACGTAAACCCATACTGCTTGTCGTAGAAGAAGTTTGACGAGTCGAGAAACCGGACAATATTCGAAAAAATCAACTTTTCAAAAATCTTGTTTATCACTGGTAGAACATATATGGGCCTATAATTAGCGAAATCGCTTGAATCACCTGATTTAAAGATTGGTGAGACATTAGCCTTCTTCAATGAATCAGGGTACTTCCCAGTGGATACCACCAAGTTATAAATCACAGCCAGAATTGGAGAGATAACTGAGGAACAGCCTTTCACAGAGTTCACAGATATCCCATCATATCCTGGAGATTTATTGACATTCAGTCTCAGAGATCTCAACTTGAGATACGCCATTCATAAAAACAGAATTCTCGTTACTATTGCGCACGGGGATTTTCGATGCTAGTTCAACTCCAACATTGGCAAAATTTTCATTGAATGCCGCAGGAACCTTTTCATCATCAACGCGTACATCACCCAGCTTAACATTAATTTTAGCAGAATCGCTACGGTCACTGCCAATAATCTTTTTGATAGAACGCCAAATTTGCTTACGATTCTCACGCTTCTCAAACAGGTTCTTGTACACTGTGCTTATACTTTATTGCAAGGCTTGTAAGAGCCCCGAATGGAGGGGCATTCAAAATGCAAATTGATGTAGAAATTATGTATGAATCGTGTAAATTGATGTAATTTTGAAGTGACTTCGATATACGCTATGTTAAGATGATGTAGAAATGATGTCAGGTCATGTAAATATGATGGATAAACCATGTACAATTCTACACCTTTCTACATTGTTTTGAAAATCTTTAAAATTGATGGAAAAAGTATTTATTACTTCTAAACCATTCCAACATCATTTCTGCGTTGTTTCACATCGTTTCTACGTTGTTTTGATGTAACAATATTGTAAATCACAACAAAAAAACCTTTTAAAAGGGAAATGTCCTCATCCCTTCTTCCAAAACAACTGATTCAATTTGGGTGACAGCTTCGGAACGCAGAAAATTCTTCTGAAATATTTTCACATTTAATTTAAAAAAATTCGTCACAAATGCCGGGCCCTCCCAACGTAATAATTTTTCTGCGCTTTCAGATTTCACACCACAAAAATTTAGCTTTGCGTGATGTATGGAGTACGGGTAGCCAAATTTTTGCGTACGTACTTATTATATGTGTGCGTGTGTAGTTGCATCGTCTTTCCTGTGTGCTTCGATGTACCGATGTATCGCTATCGCTCGCTCGTTGTGTGTAATATACACTTGAACGGTTATTACTCGCTTTCAACAATGTGTAAGTAATCTTATATTATCCAACTTTTTTGAGTCTCAGTTGCCGACTAACACACATTTTCAATAATCATTGAATTATAATTATCATTGAAAGTCGTCCAACTCGACGTTGGAATCGAAAATGATACATTGAAATCCAACAAAAATGATAAATTTATTTCTCAAAAGGTTCATAAAAATGAAATTGAAATTTATGTCTAATGTCGGTTACAAACACGGACGTCCCGTCTATGCACTGATACTTTAGTGTCTCAGAAAATAAGAAAGAAAGAATTTATGAGCACGCGGCTAAGGACTTACATAAGAAACATCTACGGCGCCAAATGGGTTCTTTAAGTTGCGTCACGATAATAGACATTCGCTTCGAGGTGGCACCTAACACAATATCATAAAACTTAGGGATCGATTCTTCGGTCAAAAAACTAAGAAAACTGATAGAAAATCAAAATGTTAGTTTAAGTGTAAAAGAATTTTTTTTATCAATAAATAAATAATAAACTTCCGGATGTGCCATGCCCATGCTACATGCTACGAAAACTATTGGTTTTATTTATTACTTTAGTGCCATTCTAATAATTTGGCGCCCCCAGAAAAAATCTTATTTTATTCACCTGCACGGTGCGTACAAAGTTCGTTAGAATTTTATTAGTTTCTTTCCACAAAAAGAAATGATACTTATTGATGTGGTTTGCATGATGTGCACGACAACACTTTCCTTATCAGCCAAACAAATGAATTGAAACCAATTAAAGTGAATCATAAAGTCTAACATTCAAAGGACTTTTATCTCTAAACAAACATTAATAAAACTGCGATGAAGTCATTCAAAAGCGAAATCAAAAGCGGAATGTGAAACATTTATAAAAATACACAATAATGTTTATAAAAGTATCATGTCTTTAACATTTTTAATGAGACGGTGTGTACAAAATACAAAGTTGTGTCGCATGTTGCATGTGAATATAAACAAACTACAGATTAAGATTGAAGATGAAAGAATCACACACCGGGTGTCATTTCAACAAGAAAGAGAAGATATAAGTCAACAACGGTTTCGTCACTAGATTCGGTCGTGCGCGGTTGTGTTGTGTGGCCGAATCAATTGACGTACCGATTCCCAGTTAACACAGCACACTTTTTCGATACGGTGGCACCCCGGGCGCTAATAACGCCCGGGTCGTTAATAACACCCGCATTTCGGGCGCTAATAACGCATGGGGCGTTAATAACACCCGCACTCCGGGCGATAATAACGCCCGGGGTGTTAATAACACCCGCACTCCGGGCGCTAATAACGCCCAGCTTCGTAGTTGGATGAACGCTACAAAATGAACCATCTTTACAGAGAATGTAACTAGAAGGAGTTGACTAAGCGGAACATTTTTCTTATACAGAATGTCATGAGTTGACTAAGAGGATCATTTTCCTTATACAGAATGTCAGTAGAAGGGGTTGACTAAGAGGAAAATTTTCCTTATACAGAATTTCAGTAGAATGAATTGAGTAAGAGGGACATTTTCCTTATACAGAACGTCACTGCAAGGGATTTACTAAGAGAACCAATTTACTTATACAGAATGTGGCGAGAAGGAATTGGCTAAGAGGAAAATTTTCCTTATACAGAATGTCACTAGAAGAAGTTGAGTAAGAGGAACATTTTCCTTATACAGATCGTCGCTGGAAGGGATTGATAAATAGAAGCATTTTCGTTATACAGAATGTAACTAGAAGGAGTGAACTAAGAGGAAAATTGTCCTTATAAATTATGTCACTATATACTGTGGAATTTAGCAATCTTGAACACTTCGATTTTGATCGTTAAGAATTTGAGGATAAGTGTGAATAAAACAACATCTTTTAATTAACTCTTCAGGCTCAATCGTAAGCATGTAGCAAATTATGTAGCTGGGCGTTATTGGCGCCCGGAGTGCGGGTGTTATTAACGCCCCGGGGGTTATTATCGCCCGGGGTGCGGGTGTTATTAACACCCCGGGCGTTATTATCGCCCGGGGTGCGGGTGTTAATAACGCCCGGGAGGGCGTTAATAGCACCCCGGGCGTTATTAACGCCCCGGGCGGTACTTGCGGCGGGGAAATGTCACGTCATCTTTCGATACGCACGGGACGTATGTCGCATTTTTTCCGATTGAAAAACCAAATGTACATTTTCTCAATTCACCGACAAAAAACTCGCTTTTTCGTACGTCATTTTGGTGTCACATGAGGTTACTTTTCGCACAAGTGCGAAAAAACGTTTTCAACGCATTATTGCGACAATAGTTTTTTGCGGTCGTAGGACGGCAAAATATTATTTCGGAACGAGGTGGAGTAAACTGTCCAAGGCGCAGCCGAGGACCTTGTTGAGTCCACCGAGACAGCTTTTACGCACTAGTGCAAAAAAATAATTGAAATTTCGACAAATTTTTGCAAGTGAAAACACTCACGGAAAAGCTTGACACACATTACGTATGGTGGTAGTTTAGCGCACACGATTTGTTGCCTTCGGCTCGTATCAGCAATCTTACATCTAGTGCGTTAAACTACCTTCATACGTAGCTTGTATCGAAAACTACTATTTGTGCACGAAACGTGTGAATTATGTAACGAATCACACTAAATGGCCATTTTTTGTACACAAAATGTATCGATCCGATTGAAAAAAAAAACGAAAAAAGTCTAATTTTGTGAATTTTTCTACCCATTTGATGTAAACTCATGTAGACTTAATGTACATTAGTGTGACTTTGTTGACTGGGATTGTTAAAATCAACTTCCTAGAATGAATTTTAGAGGTTTGCGCATCGAACTGTGCCATACTCTTCTTGCTCGTCAGAATAAAAAATTTGGAAGCACGTTACGTAACGTCCCGTATAAAAAAATGACACAAAAGCAATCTGCGTAGACAGTTCAGAATTTTCATTCCTTAGTAAGTGACACCCATTTTCACAAAGTGCTTTCAACTTTGATTTGTCAATGATCTAAAGACCTTTCAATGAATTTATAAATCGGAAATTTGGTCTTACATTTACTGAACTATTTAAATGGTACAGTACGTGCAAACATCTTTCAAACAACTCATCCGTCAACAATATGAGATAATTAATAGGTTGTAATAATTTTTTTTACGTCTGTTTAGTCCGTTTTACGTTCAAGAAAATTATTTATGAATGAAGTTTAATGAGGAGAACTGATGCTATGATTGATCGTAAATTTTTTGTTGTTTATTTTTTTTCTGTTGTTTTAAGTTTACATGGTGGTTCAATGCAGGTTTCTTTCATATTTATTTGTTTACACGTACTTTTGTAGATCAACACATGATGCAGGTATTATAAATTAAAGTTTTATGTTCTATAAAACGGTATAATTAATTCGAATTAAAATGGTAATAAGTGTGAAATTGCTTATAACAACTTAACTAAGATCTTGTACGATAAATGATTTCTACAAAAATGTACAATGAGAAATTACGAGTAAACTGCAATCAACGCAACTACCTGGAGATACTTAGGAGATATTTAATGTTACGTTGTCAATTCATGATTATAATTTAAAACGTTTTTTTCTAGATGGAAGAAAATTATAGGGCGGCATATGATTCGCTATTTTCAGTTTTTCTTACCATTATTAAAACAGAACTTGTAGTCAAATTAATGTATGTATGTTAGGGTTGTCCAAAATAAAGGAAGGTTCAGGGCCTGACTATCAGAAGTGATTTACAAAGCTTCCGAAACAATCCAATATTTTATGTTCTTTTATAACTATAAGATTTTCAAAGATCCATGGAAATCACCCAAGGTAATGTCAGAGGCGCTACCGAAGTACGTCGACCATTGATTTTGATGACCGAAATGTTCTTCTCTGCACATATCACAAAGAGGACCAACGTAGTTTCTCCTAGAAATCGTGAAACTTTTTTCTCTAAAATGTAATTCTCACCAAGTTTACCTTTAGAAGCAAATTTCTTATCGCCATAGTTCTAGAGATATGCGTCATCCCACACAATTCGAGAAATTGCTTTATCCCGGGAACTGGTAATTTTTCCCTAAAACCTTGAAACACGTGTTCTCTAAAATTGTATTCTCTATAACTTTGCCTTTGGAAACAGCTTTGCAACTGACATAGATCCAGAGATATGAGTCATCCCGCCCAGTTGTAGATGTGGTCATATCCCAGGAATAAGTCATTTTTCCCTAAAACCCTGAAACACGTGATCTCCAAAATTTTATTCTCTACAACTTTGCCTCTCGAAGGAACTTTCTAACTCTCATAGTTTTAGAGATATGGGTCATTTCTCCCAATTCTAGAAGTGGTCGAATTCCAGGATTGGGCCATTTTTCCCCAAAATTTTATTCTCTACAACTTTGGTTTTGACATTAAATCTCCATATTGCATAGTTAAGGAAATATAAACGCAAAACGCACTGCTTTTGTATATGGCCAAGAAACTCAATTTCGTCCATTCCATTGGTTCCAGTGCCCAGGCCACTGACGATTTCCACGAAAATTTTTTTCCCGGTTTTCTGAGATCAAATGAATGATTTCCTTGACGTCTACTTCTTCGACCATTCTTGCTCATCTTCGAGTTTGAATCATGGGAGGCATGAAAACTTTCAGGGAAAAAAGTTTGGGGTAATCGTTCGAGCCGGTTGGAAAAAAAAGTGGAGACGACCTGACGGACATTTTTTTATTGCTGATTCGTCATCACTAGACGATAATATATGTATCCCGCCCCCACCTTTAACCTCGATCTACCACATGTTACAATAAAGTTGTTTGTAGTAAACGTGTAGGATCTTTGTACTTCGTACGAGTCCAATAATAACAATTATAATCTGCCCTAGAGAACGTCGTAAAAATGTGAACTGTCAAATTTGCGATGTTTTTTGGAACAGAATCCTGAGTAAATAACAAATTACTCAAAATTCTAGCTTATGTAATGTGAGAGGATGACTCTTACACGAATAATAGATGAATCAAAATTCAAAAATTTTGAGTATGAAGGTCGACAGTTGCTCTGAAAAATCATCGCAATGCGATGTTATTTTAGAGTAAATTTGTACGTTCATACCTAAACTTTTTGAATTTTGATTCACCTATTATTTGCATAAGAGTCATCTTATTCCAGTACATGAGCTATAATTTTAAAGAATTTGGTATTTACGCGGAATTCTCTTCTAAAAAAACATC
>WJQU01004067.1:0-13431 GCA_029228625.1 Pseudolycoriella hygida
GTAAGAAAAATATCGCCATGGCCTATCAAAGCGTGGGCCTTCATTATAGCGTTCAAATGCGACTCATAAGTGTCTTCGGAGGAGTCTGGTTGAATATATAGGCAGTAAATAAACAGATAAGATTTGGACGAGGTAAGACAAATTTTAACGCAAATAGCTTCGAGGGATGACATGGATAATCTCCCAGTGTATTTTCATACAGGATACGATATTATTGTACACCGATACGATAATATCATGTCGAATATGATATTATTGTACACGGATACGATAATATCATGTAGAATATGATATTATTGTACACGGATGCGATATTATTATGTTCAATATGATATTATCGTACGCCGATTCGATAATATCATCTCGAATATGATATTATCATATGCCAAAACGATAATATCATGTCGAATACGATATTATTATACACCAATACGATATTATCATGTCGAATATGATATTATTGTACGCGAAAACTATATTATCATGTCGAATACGATATTATTGTACGCAAAAACTATATTATCATGTCGAATACAATAATATCATGTCGAGTACGATATTATCATGTCGAAAATGATATTATTGTACACCAAAACGATAATATCATGTCGAATACGATAATAACATACACCGATACGATAATATCATGTCGAATACGATATTATTGTACGCCAAAACGATATTATCATGTCGAATATTATATTATCATGTCTAATATGATATTATTAGACGCCAAAACGATATTATCATGTCGAATATCATATTATCGTACGACGATTCGATAATATCATGTCGAATATGTCATTATCATATGTCAAAACGATAATATCATGTCGAATACGATATTAACATACACCGATACGATAATATCATGTCGACTACGATATTATTGTACGCCAAAACGATATTATCATGTCGAATATTATATTATCGTACGACGATTCGATAATATCATGTCGAATATGATATTATCATACGCCAAAAGAATATTATAATGTCGAATATGATATCATCATATGCCAAAACGATAATATCACGTCGAATATGATATTATCGTACACCGATACGATAATATCATGTCGAATATGATATTATTATACACCGATACGACGATTCGATATTATCATGTCGAATATGATATTATTATACGTCAAAACGATATTATCATGTTGAATATGATATTATCGTACGCCAAAACGATATTATCATGTCGAATATGATACTATCATACACCAAAACGATAATATCGTTTTATAGTCCGGTCGTTGAGTCAAAAATATTACAATTTGATTTTGTCAGTTGAATCTATTTTTTAGTCAAACTTTCTCTGAATCTCCTTGTATTATCATGGGCGCGCGGTAGCGATGCGCCCGTGACGCAGTCCCCACACCCCAAAAAAAAGCCCACAAACGCAAAAAAAGTCCACAAACCCAAGCAAAACCTGCATACAAAAGTCTTTGGGACAAGGAACCGTATATAGGCGAAGATTTGAAATTTTCCCCCCTGCACCTCTACCCCTCCAAATTATTTTAAAAAAAACTAGATTTCATCCCAATTCGAACGAGCTATCACACTTCAAAATCGGTTCTAAATTGGCTGAGATATCGCCAATAAAAGATGACCAATTTCCATATAAAAATGGTAAAAACATGTTTTAAAAGATTCTTGTTTTCATTCCTGTGTTGTGTGTCAACGATCTATGTATCTATGTATCTACTTTTTTTTTCTCGAGAACCGCTCGGTCGATTTCCTTAAAATTTTCAGGGAACGTCAGAATCGGCCTCAAATGAAAAATTTCATATGCCAATTTCCCGGGAAAAATCTGGAAAAGTCGGAAAATTGGGAAAAGTGGTCAATTTTGAGGCTTCTAGAAGTTTTCGAATTTTAGCTCCGGAGTGACAATACCTAGAGAGTTAGTTTGTTCCGAGCGCTTATAGAGTTTGATCAGGAGAATTTTTTGGGATCATAAGAAAATGGCTGCCGGGTGCCAAAGAGGCGCCATGTTGAATTTTCCTAAGCAATAAATTACGTTTTTTTGTGTTTTCGAATTTTAGCTCCGGAGTGACAATACTTAGAAAGTTGGTTTCTTCGGAACGATTATAGAGTTTGATAAATAGAAATTTTTTGGATCATAAGAAAATGGCTGCCAACTGTCAAAGTGACGCCATCTTGAATTTTTTGCTATCTTCTAAATTAGAATAGCGAGACAGTTGGTTTCTTCGGGAAAGTTATAGAGATTGGTGAGGAGAATTCTTTTGAGATCCTAAGAAAATGGCTGCCAGCTGTCAAAGCGACGCCATCTTGAATTTTTTGCTATCTTCTGAATTAGAATAGCTAGAGAATTGGTTTCTTCGGGAAAGTTCGATAGATGACTTGGGCACCATTTTGATGAATAAAAAGTGGGCTCGCCGAGGCGCTATAAGATGCTATTTGTGTGACATACTGACAGCCATTTGTGCCGCATTTTATAAAGTATTTTTTGCGTAATACTTTTTTGCGTACAAGAGATGAAAGCGTCACCCCTTCTGATATCAATCGTTTTGGAAGTTGCATCACAGGGAGTGCGTCACACTTTACCTTCGAAGAAGTTTTCGTTGTGATTGTATATTATGACGTGATCTTGTACTCGTAAAATAATACTTTGTACATGGTCGAAACATTTTGTACATAAACTGAATTTTATTTGGTATTGGGGGGCTGTGCCCCCTCACCCCCGCGCCTGCGGCGAGCCTTATTCTATTTCTTACAACGCATGGGGCTCTGCCCCTTAGACCCGGAAGGGGATATTCCCCCATTAACTAACCTAAGCCCGATGAACGCAGGCGCGGAGGATTGTCAAGCGCTAGATCATTATATTTACTAGTTCCGCAATTGTATGAGCAGTGCTTACATGAGAAGAATTTCTTCTTATAGATCCTTTCGTTACCGTCAATCGAGTAGTGGAAAGCAGACAAGTTAACCATTACGCTATTGAGCTATTATGGTTCCTCAGTCTATGACAAACATTTGCTTGAATCTTTTAAACTTGCATATGGGCGCATTGCTGTCGCGCGCCCATGAAACACACGCTTATTTAAAGGTTGGCATTTCACATGCATTCAGTTCACTTGGTATTTCAGCGTTAGTGATCGGCGCACGAATCTGACCACATTACGTAAACGTAAATCTAGTCTGACCACGTTACTTAATTTCGTAAATTTTAACGAAAGGTTAAATTAATTCCAATGACTCATCATTTAAGCAAAGCATTTCATCAATACTAGTATTGTGTAAAAAAGTGGAAATTAAAACGGTTTAGCGCACCATTTTAAGTACACAGACCAGACCTCGGACCAGACACTGGTACTTATAGATACTGATACATTTGAATAAGTTAATCAAACTAATTTCATTTTCAATTCTTAGTAGTGGCAGTGGCATTGTCTGAATGAAAAATGGAAATTGAGTTCTCTTACACCGTCGGTAAACGAATAGATAGCTGTTTGGTCTACACTGCAGACAAACAGCTATTTAAAGTTATGAAGAAAGAATCTGATGGTTCAAAAATATTTGATTGTTATTATAAGCACAACAAGTGCCCCGCAAGAATTAAAATTGATCCAAATGGCTTGTGCACTTACGAACAGAAGTATTGTAAGCATTCTCATGTCGACGACCAGGAGAGTACATACATCCAGTTCAATAAGGAACTGAATATGAAAGAGAGATGTCAGAGCGACCCATCTCTATCCTTTCGTCAAATTTTTGAAGAGGAAAACGGATCGACTTCGGATGCCAGCTTTCGTAAAATGAAGTCGACCATGGTTAGCCATCGTAAAAAAACGCTTCCAAAAAATCCTAATTCAGCAGCCGAGGTCGAAGTTTATCTGGCGAATTCATTAGTCAGTAGCGTACTAGCAGAAAGCGAATCAATTTTGAGTTATCAATACATCAAGCGCGAAGAGTATGCCTTCTTGATATTTGAGTGTACAAAAATTTTAGAAGCGTTGCCAGAAGAAAGCTCTTTCAACATAACATCTTCGATGCGTATATCAATTTGTTTTTTCATCGCTTTGTTGACCCTATCAATTGTACAGAAAGATAAGGTAAGTGTCCTAAATTTCTCCGATAGGGAATAAAAAATACTAGCAGGGGAACCGAAAATAAACAATAACATAATCTTTAAACCGTACGATTTCGTAGCAATATCCTCAGTCAAACTAATATTTCAAATTGTCTGTCGCAAGAACTCGTATTGTATTTTTCTAAGATGAAAGCATCCAAAACTAGTCTCAGAGGTTATGGGAGCATTGTCGGTCGTCTGCCAGTGGGAATCGCGTCAATATACAGTACGGTGTGAGTGTCAGGGTGCCACTTAGTGTACTTTGTGACTTTTTAAGATTCAGGAAGATTTGCAATGATTCATTTTTGTGTGCCCTAAATTTCCTGGTATCCCCCCTAAATTTCGAAAAGAACTCATTTCTAAAGTAAATACCAATCTTCTTCGAAAACGCAATGCCTAGATCTTTATGTGAGTCCTCGGACTCCTAGGATGTCCTGCCCTTCTTTTAAAATAGAATTGAAGGAAACTTTGCACTACAGGCAATTAACACCTTATCTGTTTCTTAGGAATTTAAAGTTACGAGATAACTACTACAACATCGTTTTATTTAAATTTTCAGGGTTTACCATGTTTTTACGTATTTATGTCGAGCCGAGCAGAAAATGTTTATGACGACGTCTTCCGAACAATTGAACAAAAGTGGCAATTGAAAGCAACGAGAGCCTGGGTAGACTTTGAAAGAGCTTTGCGCAGTTCAATCTATAACGTTTACCCTGATCTAACCTTTAAATGTCACTGGTATCAGTATTGTCTGGCAATACGGGCCAAAGCTAGTACTATCGATGGCTTCTACGAACGTACGCATACTGACAGCGAAGTGAAACTTTTATTCCACAAGTTTTTGTGTTTGTCAGTCGTTCCACTTGATAAGGCTAGAAACGCCTTTGAGTACTTTAAAGAGAAAGCACTTTCATATGAAATATTCAACGACTTAGTGGTTTTTGTAGAGAATGTTTTTATAAGAAGAGAAGGTGTTGAGAACCTTTGTCTGGATTGGAGCGTTAATGGGAAACAATGCAGTTTAAATTATAATGACACCCTAAAGAAAAAGTTCTGTAATCCACAAAGTACATGCTCATTCCTCAATTTCATCAAACTATTGCAAAAAGAAACTAAAAAAATCACAGAGGATTTCGAGAAGTTACAAACAACTGCCGACGATGAAACTAAGGTCACGAAGACTCGACGTACAGCTCTTTTCGAAAAAGAGCACAATGCGCTATCCAACGGTTCCATTGACATTCAAGTGTTTCTAAAACGCCTGACCTTTACAGACAATACTGGATGCGTGGACGGCCTGAACCACTACACCATTGGAGATGAACATGAGATAGATCCAAGAAACGACGAAGACCGTAATGGAATGCTGGATATAAATGCCCAACATTTTTCTCAACCGATTCAGCCGCCACAGCAGGAGCCGACACTGGACGTTAACAATCAAAACTGCTGCGTAGTATGTCTTGTTCGACCAAAAAATACACTTCTCATTCCGTGCAATCATCTTAAGTTTTGTAAAGAATGCATAGATATACTATCTGTGTCCGGTACTGATGAAAATGGGCTATCAATTATTCCGAAGTGCCCAATTTGTAGAGCTCCGTACACTGGCGTAATTCAGCCATACCTATAGCGCTGTAATTTTTCGATTTCTGCGTACAAAAACTGCGAAAAGTCGCATTCTAAAACTTTTTATGAATTATGGAAAATCCAACCTTTAACACAGTGATTTTGAGATTTGTTTTACAAAAACTGCGAAAAATCGCATTCAAAAACTTTTTATGCTTCAATAAAATATTAATTTTTCTTATCCAAGATTTTATTTTATTGGCTTGCAGCCAGAAAACACAACATTCCTGGATCGGTCAAAGTTGGTTTTTTGCATTTTCTGGCCGGAAGACAACAAAATACCGTACTGTCTCGCTGGGAAATTTCTTGTTTCGACGTGTGGGGTGTAATCCTCGACTTCAGCTCGAAATACAACCTTCCCATCACCTCGACAAGAAATATTCCACCGAGACAGTAATGTACTGTTGTTTCACACTGACTTTGGCGACTACAGTAATGAGAAGAGTTGTGCAATTATTGGCATTGAGGATGAGTTCAACAAACGGTGCATCGATCTCGAGACTTGAATTGAATATGAGACCAGCTTAATGTGTTGGCCCATGTAATATAAATGCTTCACCACGGAACAGTGTAGAAAAAGTTCAAAACTGCACTTAAGTCGATAAGAACGTTCAAATGAATGTCCGAAATTTGAAAATTTTCAAAGATTTCTCTTTCCATAAACTGAAGCAAAGGAGCTAAGCTCGACAATGAGCGCTAATCGGTACGCTGCAGGGCCTGTATTTGCGAAAATATTTTGAAAAAATAGTAAGCATTTGAAAAAATTGAGAAAATATTTTCGCGAATTAAGGGTTAAGTAGAAATCAGTTCGGTACCCACTCCGAAAAAAGAAAGAAAATTAATTACATTAAAGAAAATTAATATATAATTTGATTTTATTAACGCACTAATTAAAAAAAACTTTTCGATGACCAGTAATTTCTGTTCCACATTTTGGACAGGTTGGTACAACGGAATTTACTGTGGTAACCATCAACTCATTTACACATTCTTCGCAGAATTTCAAGTGGTTGCATGGCTCCAGCATTGTCGTCTTGTTGTTGGTAATGCAAAGCATACATAAAGGGTCCATTTCAATTTCATCGTCGTCATCATCCTCGATGTAAACATCACAGTCTTCAAGTTCGCCCATTTTATCGAAAAATTCTGTCACAGACATTTTTCCTTTTTCGAATTTTAGTTGATGAGTATTGATAAAATTGTCTCTGTCCCTATACTTCTTTTTGCGCTTCGCATAAACTTGAGTGCCACCGGCAAATACTTTTGCATAATCGTTTGATTTGATCAGCTCTTCCGATCTAAGGAATTCTATAAATTTATAAAAACTCCCAAACTTTGGAACTCTCACTTTCATATTTGAATTGTAAGATTCGAGCAAATTATTCGTACGATGACTTTGCAGAAACACTGACATTGACGACGGGCCCTCTTTCAAAATCCATTGATCATGAAAGTATTTGATGAATTCGTTAAACCTCGTTCCAAAACTACTAGCCTCTTGTTTCAATAATTCAAAGGCAATATTAATTTTGTCATCTTTCAATAGAGGTATGTTATAAAACTTTCTGTAAAGTTTTTTAGCGCTGCTGTCGGTCTTCAGGAACGTCATAAATCCGGAAATTTTGCTGGCCCTTTTACGAATTGCTTGGATGAATTGAAACCAGCAACCAACCAGTTCCGCTGAAGGATAGTGCATTCTCAATGCATTTCGAAGACCCCTCTCGTAATCAGTTGTTATTGTCATAGGCGTCAATTTCCATTTGGATTGTAGTTGCTTGAAAAGGTGCATGTATGCAGCCTGTGTTTTTCTTGTGAGCAGAACATAAAAAAGAGGAAATGACTGGAAAGAAAAAAAAGCTATGTTACGAATCTCGAAGATTAATTGACGATAATTGAGAGTGAATGCTAGGGGACTCATACTGAAAAATTTCAATACTTACATGTCCTGATACATCCACGCATATTATTAACAGCTGTTTGAACGGCCCTGCTGGTACCACCTTGAAAGTACCGTCAATTCGCATATTAAGTATTGCGGGCAAATTCGTCAAAATGCTTTCGGATGCGAATATACAATACGCAAACAATGCTGTGATTACAGTTTGCTGATAGAACATTTTCGGTTCGCAGTGCAACGTTTTCCCAATTCGATTTAACACTTCTTCTTGCTCCAAATATGTCTTTATTTCATCTAGTGTCTTAGGATTTCTTGGTATTCCCTGCCTCTGACATCGCTGGTATGTTCTTTGGCGTCTGCCAAATTGAATGTTTTTAGAAGACTTCCGATCCATTTGGCATTCCTCGTTGAAAACAACTCGGGGAGTAGCATTTTTGTTTACTTTGCAGCGGTTCTTAATTCTGTCATTTAATTTGAACTCATTATACGCAGCTTCTTGAACTCCGTGTATATGGGTCGACATTAAATAGCTGCAGCGATCATTTTCAATTTTAATTCTTGCTGGGCATTCATTCATATAACAATTGTAATAAACACAATCCGATTTGTGCTTTCCTCTTGCTTGAAATAAATGCTTGTCGCTAGTATATACTAGCATACACTTTGCGCTGCTCCCTCGTGTGAATTCGTAAGTTAATTCCATGAGGTTTTATTCTTCCTGTATAATATCCGGCTCGACAAAGGACGAAGAAATGTGCAAAACGATTGACTTTATGTGAATGTAATTCTAAAACAACGCCCAAAAGGCGCGATATGTCTCTCTTATAGTAAAACGAATAGTATAAAAAATTTAATGTTTTGGTTCAGAGATGGCGTTTACGTTGCAATAGCGTGGGTCGAACTAAACAAACAGTTACAATTTACTGCTTCCCTTTCGAAAAATTGAATCTATGACCGAAATGGAGTAAAGTTCCCATATAAAATTGCCTAGCCAAGGGTAGTCCTGACCCAGCAACTTTGAGTAAACGTTTCTAGGCTAGGCAATTGTATATGGGAAATTTACTACATTTCGGTCATAGATTCAATTTTTCGAAAGGAAGGCGGTAAATTTTTAATCCGACCCACGCTATTATGCAAGCGAAATGCCAACCTTTAAATAAGCGTGTGTTCCATGGACGCGCGACAGCAGTGCGCCCGTATGCAGGTTTAAAAGATTCAAGCAAATGTTTGTCATAGACTGAGGAACCATGATAGCTCAATAGCGTAATGGTTAACTTGTCTGCTTTCCACTACTCTCTAAGAAGAATGCATATAAGCACTGCTCACACAATTGCGGAACTAGTAAATATAATGATCTAGAGCTTGATCCTAACGGCGGATTATATACAGGGGTATTTAACATTAAATTTTTTGATTTTCTCATTCATTAACAATTGGAGCTCATTAAGGGCTGACACAATGGAGTCTGGGCTTTAAGGAAACATAAAAGGCTAACGATAGAGACCAATTTTGCGTTAAGGGGTGATCTATCACCAAAGTTATTCAACTTTCAAGCAAAACGGTATTAGCCATTTCTACAATATTTAAATTTGTCTATCCCACAAAGGACTTTGGCGTTAAGGTAACATTAAGGGCCTTTTATTTCTCCGTCCATCAGAATACCAAGTTTATATGCACTGTACTGGAATGAAGTCACGTTGGAATTTCTTTTCGAATTATTTTTTTTCTGGGGTCAGCTCGGGCCAGTTCAGGTCAGGTCAGGTCAGGTTGAAGCATGTTCAGGTCACTTCATGTGAGGTCGAGACAGGTTCAGGCAGAGCCTATTTTCGTGAAATAATTTCACCAATTTCACGAAATTTCACGAATTTCTCGAAATTTCACCAAAATTTCTCTAAAATAGGCTCTGGGTTCAGGTCAGTTTAGGTCAGGTCTTATCAGTGTTGCAACATATAGTATGCGAAGATGGCTAAGTCGCTGCTAAGCAGCGCGGGCCACCTGGTCATCTATTAGTTAGCCTAAATGGCCGCCTGCAGGGCGCAATCTAGCTTGCCACAGGCGAGGGGGCTTGGGGCAGAGCTCCCGTTACTTACTAAATTGTTAGACCCGTACGAAGTACGAAGTACTTCGAAAAGGGGTCTTATGCGTTTACCACGACGTTTGTAACCAGTCGAATTTCGACCCGGGAGTTGGTGGGTTTTTCGTTTTGGGGTCTAAATAAGACAAATCTGTAAAAAAAAATTTGTCCGTCTGTCCGTCAACACGATTTGAAAATTACAATTTTCTTGAAAATTTGAATTTTCTTGAAAATTTGAATTTTCTTGAAAATTTGAATTTTCTTGAAAATTATTATATTATATTAGTCAATAAACACAAATGAACTACATTAAATTATTTGGTTGCACCATTTTGCTATTTGTTTGCACCATTTTGTTGCAGCGACATGGCAAAATGGCAACTAAAATGGCCACCAAAACGGCCATTGATTGTTAGTTGTCGGTAAACAAAAATCACAACAAAAACCCTTTTAAAAGGGAAAGGTGACGCAAGTCCTTGTTCCTCCCTCCAAAACAACTGATATCAATTTGGGATGACGCTTGAAACTTCGATAGGCAACCAAATTTTTTAAAACAAAATTACGTTGAGTTCAGAAAGTTGCGTCACAAATGCCAGACCCAAGTTTCAGCCTCGGCTTAAACAACACAACGGCAACAAAATAATGAAAATTGTTATAAAAAGTTTAAGATAAATTTGAGAATTGAGTTCTTGATGATTAATGACAATTTGAAGATTGCAAAGACTCCCGCAGTGTGTAACCAGATTCTCCGTAGACACAAGGACGTCGAATCTTTAGAGAACCGGTCGATAAAACCAATCTTTTTCAAAAGTTTTTTTTGAGCCGCCGCCGCCGCCAAACGAAAGCGCGGCGGCTACTACTTCCATGGGCGAAAATGATCCCCATAACTTGCTCTGCAACATATCAAAAGTTTTTTTTCGAGCCGCCGCCGCCGCCAAACTAAAGCGCGGCGGCTACTACTTCCATGGGCGAAAATGATCCCCTAAACTTGCTCTACAACATATCAAAAGTTTTTTTTTAGTCCCGACACATCTTCCGATTTTGGCGGTCACCCCGATACACTACACACCCAACCCAACATCTTTCTCTTTGACACCAAACCTCTATCTCGAACACCCAAACTTGTCTCATACAAAATGTGCTTCCGTACACACACACACAAACACATACATATGGGCTTTAAATGGCGCCTTCTAAGAGCCCTGGCCGGTACCCCCCCCCCTTTTTTTAAGATCTCATATGACGTAGAATGCCCAGCCGAAGGTCCCTGCAAAATTTTAAGAAAAGATATCGGGGCGTTTTCGAGAAAGAGCCAAAAAGGTGGGTTTTCATACAAATGGCTCTGGAATTAACTAACTAACTAACGTAGGATGTTTTCATTTACTTTGGCTTCTATTGGAAGGAATATTTTGTATGGAAAATTGCCATTTTCAAAAGGTCATATCTCCGGAACCTCTGGACCGATTTTGATGATCCAAAGGTCGATTTCAATCAAAATTTTACGAGGAATCCAATGAACTAGGTCTCAGGGCGGTACGACGCAAGGGTAAAAAGTCAAAACTTAGCTGTAGTTAGATCCGAAGTCTACGAAAAAAATTTTTGTTAATTTTTTATCGTGTGGGGACTTGCGTCACGGGCGCATTGCTACCGCGCGCCCATGATGAAGTAAATTATTCACTTGAATCGATGTGTGTGCGTTTGGAACATGATGCAATAATATTAAATCGTTGAAATTGTGGAAAACAGTGGATTGACAAGATAATTATATCTGTTATTTGCGATGAGTGTAATTAACAGCAATATTTGGAAAATCCGCAAGAAGAACTGGACTATAAAAAGAAATAATATAATGCACGGATACGATAATATCACGTCGAATATGATATTATCGTACACCGATACGATAATATCATGTCGAATATGATATTAACATACACCGATACGATAATATCATGTCGAATATGATATTATTATACGCGAATTCGATAATATCATGTCGAATACGATATTATTGTACACCGATACGATATTATCATGTCGAATATTATATTATCGTACGACGATTCGATAATATCATGTCGAATATGATATTATCATATGCCAAAACCATATTATCATGTCGAATATGATATTATTATACACCAAAACGATAATATCATGTTGAATATGATATTATCGTACGCCGATTCGATAATATCATCTCGAATATGATATTATCATATGCCAAAACGATAATATCATGTCGAATACGATATTATTATACACCAATACGATATTATCATGTCGAATATGATATTATTGTACGCGAAAACTATATTATCATGTCGAATACGATATTATTGTACGCAAAAACTATGTTATCATGTCGAATACGATAATATCATGTCGAGTACGATATTATCATATGCCAAAACGATAATATCATGTCGAATATGATATTATTGTACACGCATACGATATTATCATGTCGAGTATTATATTATCGTACGACGATTCGATAATATCATGTCGAATATGATATTATCATATGCCAAAACCATATTATCATGTCGAATATGATATTATCATATACCAAAACGATAATATCATGTCGAATACGATATTATTATACACCAAAACGATATTATCATGTCGAATATGATATTATCATACACCGATACGATATTATAATGTCGAATATGATATTATCATATGCCAAAACGATAATATCACGTCGAATATGATATTATCGTACACCGATACGATATTATCATGTCGAATATGATATTATTGTACACGGATACGATATTATCATGTCGAATATGATATTATTATACGCCAAAACGATATTATCTTGTCGAATACGATATCATCATACACCGATACGATATTATCGCCTACAACGAAAATACACTGGGGGATTTGTCGGGTCACCGCTTCGAGGTCATCAAGTTCTGGAATTTTAACCATCTCGCTATCATATTTGGAGTCTATGGCAACTAAAACACTACCTCCGTTCGTAGCATCTACGGCGGTTTCCGAGCGGTCCTTACTTCTTCTTCTTCTTCCTTAGCCTTTTATATCCACTGCTGGATGTAGGCCTCCCCCATAGATCGCCACTTTTTTCGGTCCATTGCCACTTGCTGCCACGTCGTGCCTGCCGTTCTTTTGATATCGGTGGTCCATCTTTCCGGTGGACGTCCCATCGGTCGTTTCGTTGGTGGCCGCCATTGCATTATAGTTTTCGTCCATCGATCGTCGGTCATTCTGGCAATATGACCAGCCCAATTCCACTTGAGCGACGCTATTCGTGTCATGACATCGATGACTCTTGTTTGTCGCCGGATCCACTCATTTGTCATTTTGTCCCTGAGTGTGATTCCTAGCATTGCCCTTTCCATTGCCCTCTGTGCAACTCTCAATTTGTTCGCTGATGCTTTGGTGATCGTGAGAGTCTCGGCTCCGTATGTCAGGACCGGCAGCACACACATATCGAACACTTTCCTCTTCAGACTGTTGCTCATGTTGCTCTTGAAGATGTACCGTAACTTGCCGAACGCCGCCCAACCGAGACCGATCCTTCTCTTTATTTCAGCCGTTTTGTTGTCGAGACCGAGCTTCATGACGTGGCCGAGATACTTGTACGAATTCACGATTTCAATTTCCTCGTCTCCGATCTTGATTGGTGTAGCACCATCGATGTTTGTCATCACTTTCGTTTTCGACATGTTCATCTTCAAACCGATTTTT
>WJQU01004068.1:0-13831 GCA_029228625.1 Pseudolycoriella hygida
TTGTTTGAAAATAAAGCCTAATTTTTAATGTGTAATGACAATTCGGACCTTACGAAAGAGAAAGACAAACTTGTTTGAAAATAAAGCCTAATTTTTAATGTGTAATGACAATTCGGACCTTACGAACGAGAAAGACAAATTTTTTTGAAAATAAAGCCTAATTTTTAATGCGTAATGACAATTCGGACCTTACGAACGAGAAAGACAAATTTTTTTCGAAAATAAAGTCTAATTTTTAATGTGTAATGACAATTCGGACCTTACGAACGAGAAAGACAAATTTGTTTGATAAAAAAGCTTAATTTTTAATGTGTAATGACAATTCGAACCTTACGAACGAGAAAGACAAATTTGTTTGAAAGTAAAGCCTAATTTTTGATGTATAATGACAGTTCGAACCTTACGAACGAGAAAGACAAATTTGTTTGAAAATAAAGCTGAATTTGTAATGTATAATGACAATTTGAACCTTACGAACGAGAAAGACAAATTTGTTTGAAAATAAAGCTTAATTTTTAAGTGTAATGACAATTCGGAACTTACGAACGAGAAAGACAAATTTGTTTGAAAATAAAGCTTACATTTTCATGTGCAATGACAATTCGGACCTGACGAACGAGAAAGGCACACTTCTTTGAAAATAAAGCTTAATTTTTCATGTGTAATGACAATTCGGACCTTACGAACGAGAAAGACAAATTTCTTCGAAAATAAAGCTTAATTTTTAATGTATGATGACAAAATAAAGCTGAATTTTTAATGTATAATGGCAATTCGAACCTTACGAACGAGAAAGACAAATTTGTTTGAAAATAAAGCTGAATTTTTAATGGACAATTCGGACCTTGCGAACGAGAAAGGCAAACTTGTTTGAAAATAAAGCTTAATTTTTAATGTGTAATGACAATCACAACAAAAACCCTTTTAAAAGGGAAATGTGACGCAAGTCCTTCTTCATCCTTCCAAAACAACTGATATCAATTTGGGGTGACGCTTAAAGCTTTGAAACGCAAAAATTCTTTTGGAATGTTTTCATTTTTGATTAAAAAAATGCGTCACAAATGCCGGACCCACCAATGTAATAATTTTTCTACGCTTTCAGCTGTCATACGCAAAAATTTGATTTCCTGTTCAAAAATACGCCATACATAATGACAAATTTTTGCGGGCACTTAGCGCTACTTCCATAGCTGGCGGTTGATGCCACTAATTATATGTAACGAAATGATCACAGTCAACTCATGTAAAAAAAATTGGCACCACCAACGTAAAAATGAAAAGAAATTGGCGGTCACTTCCCACTTCACATTTGCGAACATAATTGAGACAACAAAGTGTTCATTTATATTTCAAATTTATTTTTGCCACATTTAGCACTCTTCATTTGTAAATTCATTATAGGTCAGATAGGCCTATCGAGCTTGCGGCTGGCCCAGCTTTTGGTACGGTTGCTATGGAGGCGTCGACATCGCCGTCTTTCCACTTGATCAGCACTTTGAATGCTACTGTCCAGCGATGTCGACTTCAAAAATAAATGAAATTAGATTTTGTTGAAAGAAATACCTTTGTTTACAAAAAAAAATGTACCTTCTATAACAACGCCAAAGCGTATAAAATATAATAAACAAAACGCTTAATATAGCGCTTCCGAAAACGAATTCTTTTCGTGAATCGGATTCGTCGTCGCCTTGAATAACGACGACCGGAGTTTCTCTGTAACAGTAAAATATTTGATTAAGCATGTTATGCTTAATTTTTTATTAAATTTCATTTATTAAATGAAACAAAAACTTACTCGTAAGATTGCGCCATTAATGTTGAGCGTTGTAAATTGTAAATAAATATTGCTGTCAACTCTTTCAGCCCAAATATACGTAATTCCATAATTCGAAATTATGGATGGGAGAAGGTATGAGCAACGGGAATGTTAGGGTGACTCTATTTTTGTTTCTTTTGTTTGAAATATTCTTAGTCTTTAAGAAAGTCAAACTTGTTGGTTTAGGTTAGGTAACGGTGAAGTATTCACTACTAATCAAATGAAAACTTACTCGATCAATAATAATGTTCAACTACTTATGAAATCTGAAAGCGTGAAATGTGTAAGTTTTTCAAAAGAATTTTGCGGATCGAAGCCTTAAGCGTCATTCCAATTGCTATCAGTCGTTTTTCAAAAAGGAACAAAGACTCGCCTCTCTTTCCCCTTTAAATCAAAGAGATTTGCGTCACATTCCCCTTTTGAAAGGGTTTTTGTTCTGGTTGAAATATTTTGAGTACTTAAGAGAGGCAGGTTGCTGGTTTCTGTTAGGTAAGGGTAGTTTTAGAAGTGCCTAGCTTCAAAAAAATAACTTCACGTTTCGAAGTTATTGAGAAAACAAGAGTGTGGTAGAGCAAAAGACGGATTCCTATTTCGACCCGGGAGTTGGTGACTAAAACATAAAGCAAGTTAAAAGGAGTATTTTGTAAGCTAACAAATTACGATCGAGAAATTGAAAGAGTTGGCCATAAGAACACAAGAAGAGAATTAGTTGTAGGACAGTTGAAATGCAAGTGTTTTTCTACAAAAGAGTAATTATTTTATTAAATAGAAAAATTGATTAACATTTACTGATTTTTTAAACTAACTAACTTAAGTCAATTGCTACATTTCATACAAAAGTTATTATTTACATTTAAAGTTATTAATTACATTTTATTCAATCAACCACATTTCTGGTATGACACGCAAAGAAATTAACTTCTAATAAAATATTTTGTTTAGTTAGAAAACATCGACATAATAAATTTTCTATGCGCAAAAATTCGTCTTCATACGATATATGTATGAGATTGTTGTGCGTGCAACGATTTTTATTTTTTAAATTTTATGAATCAACGATACGTTTTACTCTTTTAATTGTTTTTTTGATGCGCTGTGCAAGAGCATCCCTTTCATTTAAAAATTTTATTTTCAACTGACGGTCCATCGCAGCGTCGATGGTACAGTCGGTAAGTTCTTCTTGTAGTTTGTCGTTGTCGTCTTGTAGCCGTTGGTTGAGCTTTTTGAGCGTCTGGATCAGCGACTCCAAATTTTCCAACTGCTGTTGTAATGGATCATCACTAGATTCGTTGAATGCCGGGTATATTCTTGAAATTCCAGTTATGGATGCTCTGCAATCCGGACAAGTGTCGTGGGTTGATGTCCACGTTGATAGACAGTTTTTGTGGAATATATGCCCACACTTGACACTTACTAGCGTGTCATTAAAGTTAATACTTTCAATGCAAATGGAGCACGAGATACACAACATTTTTGTAAATAATAACAATAATGATGCGTTCATGACCTTTTATACTTGAATGTGCTGCGTTATCAAGCAAAATAATGTTACCGCAAAGATTGTTGTAACGAAATCTGTTCCGAAAGGTTTTTTTTGTTAAAAAAAAATTTAAAGACAAATATATGGTTATCGCTGAAGGTCACTTCAGTGAAGCAAAAAAAATTAATAGTGAAAAGCCACATAAATTATATCAAAAAAGGGGAAAGTGTTTTTGTTCTTATCAGTAGTTTTGAAGAGATCAAGTCTATTTAAAAACCGCGCAATAATTGTAAAGAAAAGCCACATAAATTTTATCAAAAGAAGGTGAAAGTGTTTTTGTTCTTATCAGTAGTTTTGAGAGGATCAAGTCGAATTAGAAACCGCAATATTTGAAAATTTGATAAAATTTTGTGGAAATTTTATTATTCGACATTGGGTGTAAGAGACATTAATGCATTGCAAAAAAAAGCGTCTGAAATGCTTGACCCACTTCCGTCATAGTTTTTCTGTGACTGTTGTTGTTCAGTTTTGGAAGTAAGGGCACTTAGCGCGGTTTCCATAGTTGGCGGTTGAGGCCACTAAAAAAATTGAAAACTTGAACCTCCTTATAGGGTCAAGTCGAATGAAAAAACATAAATTTTAATTTAAAATAAAATCAAACAAATATTTATTGAAGTCAAAATATGTTACACATAAATTTAAAAATTATACATGTATTGTACTATAAAAAATTGAAATTTTTTGTTACAGTCATCGAATCTAAATTGCGTGCATCACTCTTCCAACAGGTGTATATGCATTTGGTGTGGTCTCGCCGAAAGTATACATGTGATGCACATACTTCAGATTCGATGGCTGTATTACGAATTCACGCTTTAATAATATAAGTTCGGTAAAACTCAATGTCGCTAATGAAAATTATCTGATTTTACGTTACTTTTTTTCATAAAATAGTATGTATGCGTCTTTGCTACTACGTGCCCATTTTGCATCGTTAACATTTGTAGCATTTGCACAAATCCAAGAGCTATTGGTCCTAACGAACGTAGGCTGTGTAATGAGCTGAATGCTGGGAACTACCGTGATGAAAAACAGCAGATTTTAACTGATATTTACCTCCACCAATTTCCAAAATAGTTGTTGGGAGAGCATTCAATTTCAAAGGAACTTTGCAAAAGACATACTCGTTCCTGTCATTCAGCTCATTGACAATAACATTTAAACTTAAAATGTTATTGGTGTTTATCAGTTCATATCGTTCGTAAACGTTGTATTCATGACATAGCTCACATCTGAAATCTTCCAGCAATGTAGGTTTAAACGAATGAGCTAAGATTCCTTTAATGGTAAGTGCCCTGGTAGGAGACGCCAAAGGTATGCTCAATCTGTACTGGCTGTCAGGTGTAATATCTGTTGATGTGTATGTGCAGTCGCGTGTAGTGCAGACCCTCGTTAATTTCAAAACGAATTTGATGTAGTTGGCAATTTCAGGATGGGCATCCGAGAGCCTTTGAATGAATTCAGTTGCATCTTGTTGTTCCCTCAACGGGAAACCAAGTGATTCGATAATGTCAGTTGCATTTAGTACATTCAGCTGAGGGTTGTTATAATCGACAGTTAACTTCCTCAAAATGCTGTCAGGCGACATCATTATGGATCTGTTGATACTCCTGAAGCTCAGCAAGCATTGCAAGGATGAGTTGGTGAAACAGTTTGTATGCGTTGCATTTAGAAAACCGGGAACATTTGCGATCGGTTGTTGAACGGTTGGAGCTGGATTTGCAATTATTTTTTTCTCCCACCATATAATGTCACGACGTGATCTGGACCTATTTACAACAATTTCTATTGGTTGTAAATGCGGTGTGTAAATACCTCTCAATCGATTATACTCTTGAATTGCGCCAGCATTTGCTGAAACATTTTTTGGATCGAAATTTATGATATGAAGTCCATCCAATGAAGTTAATCTGGACAAGGCTACATACGTTTGTCCGTGACAAAACACTGAGTTACCAATATCAATCAAAGCGCAGTCCAAACTAAGTGATTGACTTTTGTGTATGGTGATTCCATATGCAAGGGTTATTGGAAACTGCGAGCGGATAACATAAACGTTAGAGAAAATTTCAAATTTAACTTCTATTCGCTCCAGTAAGTGTTCTCCGTTGGGAAAGTTAATTCTAATAGTCGACACGTCGCTATCGGCTTTATTTATTTCCAGTAAAATCGTTCCATTCACCAGTCCTTGTGCCGTGTCAATGTTACGCCGTAGCATCACTTTACATCCTATTTTAATTTCCAGAGTTTCCTCCAATGCACCTGTATTTGCACTATCTTCACTCAACTTTTTGAGAAAATTTTGAGCCTCTTTTCTTTGCAAATTCGTTTTTCCTTCCACCTTGTCCTTTGTGGGTATAACAGTGGTTGTACCAGGAAGAATAGCTAACATGGCTACATTTAGTTGTTTACATTGTTTTTTAGTTGACAATAGACACACACAATTTGCAGGAAGTGATTCGTATTTTGCTATAACTTCTTTCAAATAATCTTCGTAATTGTCGCTTGTCGATTGGAAAACCATTTGCTTGCTTCGTATCGCTGCCTCATCATTTTCGGTTACAAATCCCATACGAATGCGTGACAGTATCTCCGCATATTGTGTGTCTGATTGTTGTCTCACATTTATAGTCAATTCGTCGTATGAGAACAGATCAGCCCATAAATTGGTGTCGACTACGAAAGATGAATTATGTTTAGCTATTTCCGCTGCCTTCAGAGTCACAAATGGACATTCTGAATTTACTGGATCCAATTGTAGCAAATCTCCGAAAAACAACAAATTTTGACCTCCGAACCATCCGTCTTCCACATTAAATGAATTGTAAATTTCTTGAAGCCGTAAATGGATGTACAGCAAAGCCAAATTTGAGACCATTGAAAATTCGTCGATAATTATTAACTTTACATTTTTTAAAAGGCTGCGCAATTGCTTCAATTTTATGTCAGACAATGTTTTATAAACACCAGTAGATCCATGTTCAACGGGCAAGTTTAAGAGTCTGTGTATTGTTAGGCCTTGAACATTCATTGCTGCAATGCCGGTAGGAGCTGCTACAATGACTTCTGACTGTAAGTGAACTTTAACCCATGCTCTAATCACTTTTATAAGATAAGATTTGCCAGATCCTTCTATGCCGGAACAGAGCAATCGTAAATTTTTAGAATCCGGAACGTTATTCGTACGATTAAGCAACACTTCTTGAATGTGGTTAAATATTCTAAGTTGGTCAACATTCAACGTGCTTATCATGTGAGCCACCGACTCGAGTGTAGGATTGTCTGAATTTAAGCATGCTATGACGTCAGGAACATTGTCATGAATGGGATCGCAACGCACAACATTCTGAGAATTATCATCGTCGTCTTCATCAGGAGCCTTGTCTGTATCCGCCTTATCCAACTATTTCAGTTCCTCTTCAAGGTGTTCTCTGGCTCGTAGAATTTCTTGAATTCTGTCGTGATATTGTAACGCACTTGTCAAGGAATCTTTACTGGCATCAAATGCTTCGGCATAGGTCGTATGTGTGTCCAACAATGAAGTCTCCTGCCTGAAGGGCTTGAACAAAAGCAGCAAAGAATAGAAATACTGCTCTTTATTTTTCTCCATGTTGTCGTTATAGTGATTAACCAAACACGCATTTTTCCGTTCCTTTACGTATTTGTCACCATATGGATAAAATGTAACGTCTCTTTTAGGCTTGTCGTTGACAATGTCGTATTTACTGGCAAAGTCAAATAAGCACACATCTTCCAATTGAGCCGGCCGGTTTGGATAGTGTGTGTCTATCAACGATTCACAAAATATGTCTGTGCGATCGTCCTGCATGCGTTCGATATTCTTCCATTGTTTAAGTTTTCTGTTGCGTTCCATTCTAATATCCAACCATTTGATAATTGTATCTTTATCCGTACCGAAAAGAGGAATTTGAAGTAATGTGTCAGCAGCTTCCAAAGAACCGCACTCACGAGTCGATAAAATGCGTTGACCCATCATCCATAATTTTGTAAACAGGGGCTTTGAGGCTGCAATATCTGAGAAACCATCTCCTGAAAAACTTTTTTCAGGTTTTGTTGAGTATTTGGTAATGTAAGAGCTGAGCGCACACGACTTTTCGCCGATGTACTGAATGTCCATGTTTCCCTTCCAGGCCATCATAATCGCGGGATTATAGTCATTTATGTCTATTTCATCAGCGCTCCGACGCAGATCGTAAAGTCGTGATTTCAGTTGCAATTTTCGTCTACCATGAATTGATTTGGCCGTAGTTCGAAGTACAAATTCGTTGGTGATGGGTCGTGAAAATCCAAATCTGCAAACTTTGATGAACTTGCCGTATTTGTTCTTTTTAGTTCGTTGTCAATAGCTGTTGTGATGATGTTTCTGATACTTCATTATACGTGAATGTAGCTCAGGAAAGTTTTTACTATCAGGAATGTGACATGAGGCATACTTTACAATAAATTGAACAACTTCTTCGTCCGTTGCTGTACCCAAAACTGGTGCATCTTTTATCCAAATCATGACGTGGAAGTGTTGTAGACCACGCGACTGATATTCTCGTCTCCATGCGTAATGTTCGACTTCACCCAGTGGACCATTTGGTGAACACAAAAATTTCAACATAGCATTGAATTTATTTTCAATGAATCTCGAAGTACTTATTGGGTCCATTGCAATTAAGGCAGAAGCCGATTTCCCTTTAGCCTTATCGCCGTTAACATCTCGCAGGTACTTTTCCAAATCTTCCCAATGATATTCGCTTGGGCTTATAGTTAAAAACCAAGTGGCAGGGCCGTAATTTCGTACCATGCAGTTGATGTCGTTGCGAGGTTTATTCCAAAAAGCAGACGAGTTCCTCAATCTCGAAAATATGTTCGATGCGTTAATGTCGAATTCTTTGCTTGCTAATTTAGCTTTTAGTAGCTGCACAGTCATATTTTTTACGCTTGTCGCAGTGTTCATAGTTGTGTAAATTCCAGAGCGAATTTGACTTATGCTGAACAAACTCAGCAAGAAAAACAGGTATTGTATGTTCAATCTAAATTGTGAATGAACTGACATAACTTTGCATTTGACAAATTCTCCAAAGGTTAGTGGTTGTTGGCATTCAGCGCGCATTCCATTTGCGCCGTGACAAAACAAATCCGGAAAGCATAAAGTGTCTAAATAATCAGCACGGTTGTCTATCGGATTGGCTGAGACATTTTTCATCTGGTAAATTGTTGAAGGCTCTTCGTTAGGCTTTTCTTCTCCAATTGAATTGATTGCCACATTCTCATAAAAAGAATCATCTACATTTTTTTGTGTAATATATGCCTCGGAGTTGTCACTAGATTCATCTACTGGTAAATCAAATTGGGCGTCCAAATCATCAAGTTCGTCAAGCAAGTTTTCAGGTAACTGTGGTAAAACAATATGCTTATACAAAGGGTTGTTTGCCTTAAGCCATTCCAGGGCTTCATAAATGTGTCTAACATTGACAAACGATTGCCAAAGTTGTTTTTGTTTCGTTGGTTGTCCTCGAACAAGCACGTAAAGGTTCTGGTCCGCAACAATAGCTTCATGAGGTTTTGGCAATTTTTCTAACGTTTTTTCCAATGGCAAAGGTAAGTGAAACGTTTTGCCCTTGACTTTGTGAATGCGATGACTGTTGGGGCCTTTTCTACCGGAAACTGTTCCCATTCGTGTCACCACTTGAAATGCCTTTGCCCTTTGTATAAACATTTTTTCATAGTCATTCAAACGTGTTATACATTCGGGACGTGGCTTTACGTCCAACGAATTTAATATACACGTCGCAGGAAATTGGTTTTTGTTGAATTTATCATGACAATAATTGCATATGAAATTGTATTGATCTCTTTGATAGTCCAGTAAGTCTTCCCAAACTTTTGGCCTTGGAAAAAATTGATCAATGCTGCGCACCTTATCGTTTGGAAATAGTTTCATGCATGAAATGCATGGAGTAATTGGTACATCTAACGTTTTCTTTTTTAACGCGACAAAGGCAGCGTAATTCCGCTGAATAATATTGTCTTCGTGAGCATATGGCCATTCTATACTTGAAACGAAATTTACTCCAGCTCTTTCTTTAATCTTATCATTCAATTCTTGTAATCCTTCGACATCCGATACCTCCAAAAGTTTGTTGATGCTTTTAAGTTTGTTAACTGAGTTTACTATTTTGTATAGCAATGAAACTATTTTTCTAATGATGGATAGTGTGGCGCTAAGCATCTAAAAAACAGCAAAATTGAACTGCATCCGTAACTTTGATCGTAGTGTATGTAGCAAGCGTGAGGGTGACCCAATGGCCTCTTCAGTAGGTTCTCGCAGGTGTCACAACTATTGTCAATGTTTAGCAATGCATCTTTTTGTGAACAGTGAACGTAAATACGTGATGCTTCTGGATATTTCAATCTTTCCCACGTAGTAAGTAACTCTTTCGGCTTGCAAAAATCGCATTCACAAGGTTCGAAAATTAAATCCGTTGTAGTCGTTTCTGTAATCATTTTGTTCCAATTATTGATTCGTGGACAGTCATCAAGTCGATAAATGAAATCCATCAAATCTGCTGGTGTTGCTTTCAATATTTCTTCAATAATGCTGTAGAAGCGGTTGTAAATCAATGTTTCATCAATTTTGCACATCTCGTTACATTCCCATTTTGTTAGAAATGTTTCACATTTGTTTGTCAATGGCTTGAACAAATCCATTACTTTTCCAGCCTCATTTAAAGCGTACACTTTTTTGCTCATCGAGCTATATGAAGAATCTATGAAATATGACTCTGTGTTACTAGTATGTAACGATGAACCCATCATTGCCACAAATTTCTCTGTCTTTTCACTTTTTTCCTCGATTTTTCCTTTACGTGTTTTAAATGTGAAAACAAAGTTTGACAACATTCTAGAAACCTTTTGAACAAGAGTTTGTTGCTCTTTTAAAGCTGAATTAGTCAATTTTTCAGCCTCTATGTGAGATTCGGGCTTGCCTCCTAACGCAGCACTTAATTTGTCAACTATGTGATTCTTTTTAGTTTTTAAACAAAATTGCTTGCGAATTGATGCTGCTAATTGATTCTTTTCATTGTAAAAGTCCTTGTTCTGGTTGTATCGTTGACGGGAAGCACATTTTGCGACTTCTCGTTCAGCATCAGTCATGGTTTTCCTGTATTTATCCATCAAGTCACGCTGCTTATCCAAATATTCTTTCATTTCGCTTTCAGTAATATTTTCTCTGTATTCTCTCTCTGTATTCTCTGTATCCATCAAGTCACGCTGCTTATCCAAATATTCTTTCATTTCGCTTTCAGTCATATTTTCTCTGTATTTATCCATCAAGTCACGCTGCTTATCCAAATATTCTTTCATTTCGCTTTCATTCATATTTTCTCTGTATTTATCCATCAAGTCACGCTGCTTATCCAAATATTCTTTCATTTCGCTTACAGTCATATTTTCTCTGTATTTATCCATCAAGTCACGCTGCTTATCCAAATATTCTTTCATTTCGCTTTCAGTCATACTTTCTCTGTATTTATCCATCCATTCACGCTGCTTATCCAAATATTCTTTCATTTCGCTTTCAGTCATATTTTCTCTGTATTTATCCATCAAGTCACGCTGCTTATCCAAATATTCTTTCATTTCGCTTTCAGTCATATTTTCTCTGTATTTATCCATCAAGTGAATGAATATTAATTTTATTGTCTACTTTTCTCAAGCTGACATGGAAAAAGAGTGGCTATGACTATTGTCATAACCCTCGTTAAAAAACCATGAAAACGTTACAAATAATACTCTTAAAGTACAATAACATTATCACAGACAAAAATCACAAAATAAAAAATAAAAAATAAAATCACAAAACAGAAAGAAGTCAAAACAAACAATAATAATAACAAAGAGAAAGAAAAACTATGTAGTCAAAATTAAAATTGTAAATAAAAAGCACTCAAAGAGCTTGGTCATAAAATTTAAAGCAAAAATAAAAAGTAAAGCAAAAAGCTGCGTCAAAGGTGAAATAAATAAGATAAATAAATAAATAAACGACACTAAGTATAATAATTAAGTCCACCAAGAAGGAGTCGTCAAGTTGAGCCGTAGGCGTCGTCAAATAAAATACTCGAACAGCAAAATATCTGCCACATGAAAAAAAAATCTTATTTTCATTTTTAAAACATTTGAAAAGTATAAAAAAGTTAATCACCGGGTTTGTGCTTCCGGTTTCGGTTGTCATAGAAGTGGAAAGGAAGCACCAAGCAAACACTATCCAACCAAACCAAATGAGCCAAAAATCGAATCATCAAGCCCAGGTACTTTATTCCTGAATTCGAGAGAAGGAAGCGTCGGATCTACATGAGCAACAGCAAGGTTGAATAACCGGCAGGCGAAATTAAATGGTGAAAACTGTGAATAATCACAGTTGGTACCGGTTATCCGAATCATAGAAAATTTACGTAGTACTCTAGAGCCGTCATTCAAAATAATCTTATTGCGGAGAAACTTCGAATTCTATTTACCAGTCAGAATATCGTGAATGAAAAAAACTGCTGCGTCGGTGCGGCGTCGTAGAAGTGATTTAAGGCTGAGCTCGGCACATCTGTCGGCATATGGACGTAAACGATAACTTTCATTGTCACTGTCGATGTGTCTATCACGGTTAGCGTATAGAACAAATTGCCGCTGAACACTCTCTAACCGCTGGATGTGAACAGCATGATGAGGTGCCCAGATCGTGCTAGCGAACTCAATATGTGAGCGAACAACGGCTGAAAAAAGCATTTTTGCAGCGTTGACGTTGAATCGTCCGTAGCACTGGCGCTTAACAAATGATAGCATCGAAGTAGCTGTCATTGAGGCCAGCTCATAGTGATCATTAAAGCAAAACTTGTCGTTATATGTAACTCCGATGTCCTTGGTGCTATGAACGCGATTAATCAAGTGACCATTTATTTGGTAGTTAGCCAAAATGGGTGAACGCTTACGAGATAAAGAAATTATCTTGCATTTGTCAGCATTTAATTCAAAATTATTGTCGGAGCACCACTTCACGAACTTGTCAATTGAGTCCTGCATTGAGACCGTATCTTCAATTGAAGAGATGCTGTTATGAACAACAAAACACAGAAAACCACCACAAAAAATAGAGTGGCCAACACGGAGCCTTGCCCGATTCCAGAGAAAACATTTATTAAATCCGATTCTATGGAATTTATTTTCACCTTCTGCTTTCTGCGCTGGAAGAAGGATCGGAACCAAAGGAGTAGGGAATTGGAGATTCGGTACATATCATTTGCCAATTTTATAATTAACTGAATACAGTAAATAACATCGAAGGCTTTGTGTATATCAGCAAGAAATAAGTCAGTTTGCATGTCATTATCGAAGGATTCATGTACCAGGATCGATAACTCCATTAGGTTGGATTCTACTCTTCTACCAGGAAAAAATCCGTGTTGACTAGGTGATGAATGCGAATAGATGTTGTACCTAAGCTGCTCGAAAACAATTATTTCAAACACTTTCGCAAGGTTTGGTGAGACATACACGCCACGGTAGTTAGTGAGTTCTGATTTCTTACCGGATTTAAAAACTGGAGTCAGGTTACCAATCTTCCAGAGATCTGGATAATATTCTTCCAGCAGTGACTTCGAGTAGATTGTTGCAAGGGGCATAGACAAAATATCAGCACATTTGCGCAAAAATATTGGTGCCATTCTATCAGGACTTATGCCTTTACTCAAATCCATATTTATAAGGGTTTTTTGAACAATCTCATTTGTAATCGTCACGTTAAAATATCCATAGTCATTTCTAGATCTAATGAAAGAGAGAAGTTTGGAATCCTCTTCATCGTCGTTCGGGTATTGTCTATATACGGATGCAAAGTATTTAGCGAAAAGGTTTGCTTCTTCAGCGTCAGTAGTAGCACTCTCGTTTCCGTAAAACATCTTCCCGGGTAAGCTCGTTTTCTTGTATTTTGCGTTTATGAAATTCCAAAACTTCCGGGGTTGCTTCTTGTAGTTGGCGGCTATGTCACGCAAGTTTTCATTGTACAATTCGTCACGATAATTCTCAAATTTATCCTTAGCTGCTAAAAACGAAGAGATATCTGCATTTTTCGGATTTTCAATAGACTGCCTTTGGTAGCGCTTGTAGGCTCGGTTTCTCCTATTCTTCAGATTAATCAATTTACCATTGAACCAAGAAGGATGATTTGATGTACGGATCGAAGCTTTGGGAATGTGAAGGTCAAAAATTTCATAGAATTTGTTGTAAAAAGTGCTTAGCATGTCTTCGAGATTTTGTCCATCGAAAAGGGATGCGAAGTCAATTTTAGATAGCTCTTCACGAATACGACCAAATGGAGCTTTCTTAAAACAGTAAAAAATTTCGGACGATGAAGATGAATTATAGACCTCCGGTTCACATTCGATAAAACACTGAGTCTGAACATGAGCCACATC
>WJQU01004071.1:0-17688 GCA_029228625.1 Pseudolycoriella hygida
TTGGCGACGATGCAAATCACTTTGGTGTTGATTTTTGTCTTGTATTTTCTCGATATTTTCTTGTACTCGCTTAATCGTTTCAGATAGTTGCACCAGTTTTGGAGTGTTCTCTGGTACAAAATTCTCGCTTGAGACGATGGCGCTTAAATCGTTTTTGATATCATCTCTCGATCGTAAATTTCGTCCGAAAGTTAAGTATGCCGGAGTGTATTTTGTGCTCTCGTTTTTCGCTGTATTCATCGCGAATCTGATGGCGGCCAATTGTACTGGCCAGTTCGTGTGTTGTATGCCAACTGATATAGCTAGTTGTTGTTCTAGATCTCGATTTGGCTTGGCTTGGGTATGATACACCGGAATCAGAATGTGTTCGATGTCCATACAGAATGTGAGCTTCTGCATAACCGCTGACACGAATTGTGTGCCGTTGTCGCTTATGATTTTCCTCGGCATTCCATAGCGTAGAAGGATTTCGTTTAGCAATATGTCCGCGCAATTTTCGGCTGTTGCTTCTTTCAATTTGAACAATTCAATCCATTTTGTTGCTATGTCTTCCACTATGAGGATGTGGCAATATCCCTCTGGTGACTTCGGTAGTGGACCGAATAAATCTATTGCAATTGTCTCGAATCTCTGGTAAGATGCGGTGCTCTGTATCAACCCGGCCGGTTTTAGATTCTGTGTCTTATATTTCTGACACTCCTTACATTTTTCGACGTATGTAGCTATCTGCTTCCTCATTCCTGACCATGTATATCGCGAAGCAATCCTTGCCGTGGTACGTTGGACTCCATAATGACCGGCAGTTGGTGCATCATGATATTCGGTCAAAATTCGTTGTGTCTCGTGTTTTGGGATCACGAGCAACGCGTCTTCTGAATCGTCTTCTGATGATTGGTTATATCGATAGAGTACCCCATTATTCATAAAGTACCCTCTGGTAGAGTGGCGTATATATTCTTCACTTTTTTCACAATTTTCGAACGATTCGATGATTTTCTGTAATGCCTCATCCTTGAGTTGCTGTTCTTGAATATCAGCTGCTTCTCTTGACGGCATTTCTATTTGTACAGAACATATTATGCACTCGTTGTCCTGATGTTGTTGTGTTTCCAGTTCTCTGCATGGTGGCCTGGATAAGCAATCAGCGACTACATTTGTTTTCCCCGGTTGGTATTGTATCTTCAAGTCGAATTCTTGGAGTTTGAGTGCCCATCTAGCTAGTCTTCCGGACGGTGATTTGATGGTCATTAGCCATTTTAGTGGCTGATGGTCTGATACTACAGTAATTCCACCGTCGATATAACCACGGAATTTCTCAGTTGCCCACACTACAGCTAACGCTTCGCGCTCAATGGTAGAATAATTCCTTTCTGCTGCCGTTAGCAATCGGCTAGCGTATTCGATTGGATGTTCGTTTTCCAATTCTCCTTGTACCAAGACTGCCCCAATTGCATATGCGCTGGCATCTGTTTTTATTACGAACGGCTTTGCTGGATCAATTTGTTGTAGGATAGGTGCTGAGCATAAGGCCAATTTTAGCTCGTTGAATGCCTTTTCCTCCACATTCGACCATTCCCATTTCGTGTTTTTCTTCGTTAGGTTGGTTAATGGCTGTATAATGGCTGCGAAGTTGTCGATGAATCGTCTGCACCACGAGCATGTCTGGATGAATGATAACAATTGCTTGACGTTTTGTGGTGCTGTTCTGCGTCTAATTGCTTCTATTTTTGCGGGATCAGCCCGAATCCCCTGTGTAGTGATAATATGTCCTAAGTATTTCACTTCGGAGCAAACAAAGCGGCATTTCTTACGATTTGCCCGTAGTTTGAATTTGTGGAGCTGATGAAACACTTGATCCAAGTCGTTGAAGTGCTGTTCCGCTGATTTGGATATGACGATAATATCGTCGATATAAGTCAGTAATTTCACTTCTGGGAGAGCATTTTTGAATTCGTTGATTAGCCTTTGAAATGATGCCGAGGCATTTTTTAAGCCGAAAGGCATTCTTTTAAACTGGTACATGCCAAATGGTGTTACGAATGCCGTTTTTTCCCTATCCTCGTCACGTACTTTGATTTGCCAGAATCCTGATCGTAAATCAATCGTGGTCATAAACAGACTTCCACGAGCCTCTTGTAGCAAGTCGTCAATGCGTGGTAACGGATATTTGTCTGCCACTGTAATTGCATTCAGCCGCCGGTAGTCGACACATATCCTCCAATCGCCACTCGGTTTTTTGGACATGACAACATTAGAAGCCCATGGTGATTCGCTTTCTTCGATGATATCAGCTGTTAACATCTCTTTGATCTCCATTTCTAATGCTTGACGCTTTACTACGGGGAGACGAAATGGGGCTGATGCTACTGGCAAATGATTTAGAGTCTCAATTCGATGCTCAGTTCTATCAGTTGCTGGACCACTGTTATTGAATATTTCTTGATGCTTAGTAATAAGTTTGTTGAAGGATAACCGTCGCATGTTGTCCAAGTGTCTACCCTCATCGTCTCTTAGTTCCAAATCGATTGAAAGTATGTCAGCATTTAATTTCGGACTTGTAATTTGTTGTTGCGTCGATTGTTCGTAGTATTCAACGTTTGCCTGTTCTATTTGTTTCCGTGTTTTTGGTGTCGAACCAATCGGTGATAATTCGCATGTGGATCGTGACGGGGACAGCATCTTCTTGAGAATATCTTCTGCTGACCATTCTTTTCCCAAGTACTGAATGGTTAGTAGTTCATCTTGTACTGTTGTAGACGTGATGTTTCTGCCTGCTTCTTCTAGGATTTCCTGTGGTGGTCGTGTAGATGTAGCTGAAATTCCTTTCGTTTGTCGAGTTGAAGCTGGTGGTGTCAGCAGAAGTATTGGGACAGTTGCTTCCGATTTGTTAATCGTTACTGATGATTCAAGACTCGGGGCAGTGGTAAAGTAATTTCTCGTTTTCAATTGCTTGCGCTTTCTAAGCGATAATTTTTGTGGCGGTGGTAATGGTAACAGCTTAGGGCACCAATTAGATTGCTGATCTTGACCGATATGTGTTACTTCATTGGGTTTGGCTTGAATATAATCAAACAAAAACCATTGCGACAGATTATCATTAAAGCACCATGCGTCCTGGATTAAGTTCAACATTATTCCGTTGGCTTTTATGAAATCAGCTCCGAGTAAGGTTTTATTGTCAAGTGCGTCTGGGATGACTATGAAAGTGATTGGTAATGTACGCCCACCAAATGTTATGACTGTAGAGGTTCTACTAACTATTTGAGTTGATCTGGACCCATCGGCCAGTGTTATTGTTATAGTCACGTCTTCAAATGGATGATCCGTGTCTAATAAATGTAAATATAACTTGCGATTTGCAACGCTTGCCCGTGCACATGTGTCAACATAAACCACTGTGTTGTATCCACTGACGTTACTGGCGATTGTTGGCAAATCCGTTCCGATTTCTCGGTGTAAAGAGTAAAACTCTTTGTGGTCAGGAAGTGGCTTCGCTACCTGGTATCGAAGTTAGCCATTCTGGAAGTGAATCCGCCCAACAAACCAGAGGAAGTTAAGCAACAGCATACAGAGTCGCTTAACGAGGGAGAGGATGTTGTGCGGCACCACTGATTCCTTGATCTAGTACGATCGTGGAGTCATCGGATGAATCATCAGGGATGAGGTTTTAGTACTTGAGTAGGAAGAAGAAAAGCATTTGTTTATGATTAGAACGTTCGCTAAATAAAAAGGTCAATTATTATATAAATTTAGAAGAAATTCGGTGTCATCAACCGATTGTAGAGTATAAAAGTTAGTTTAGGCTATATTCAGCCTTTGTTTAAGGAAGGATTTGGAGCGTGGTTCGCACGTTTTCAGGAGTATCCTTTTTGTTAGTTCGTCGAAAAATTCGGTGGCTTCATTACACCATGGTCCCATCGTCTCCACTGCGAAAGGTACAAATAGGTAATTTTGACTTATTAATGTCTCGTATTTTTTCTCTTTTCGTTTAGCTTTGTCCGCTGCTGCTGCGCCTGCTTGTCTTGAGCTGAAACTCATGTTGCTGGGTGCAAACGTGTCTGTGCAGGTTGCATCCCAGATTAGGGTGCTTCCTTTAGACCATGGAATAAGGGTCATTCCGTCTACTCTTTTTCCGTCCTCCTTTGCTAACCCTGGAGGTTCTAGTCGTGACGGTACGTCTGCCAATACCAAAGCTCGTTTTATAGTAACGTTCAACTCTGCATGACGAGCGTGGCGACCAACACTTTTTTTACATTTTTAGGCCGTGATGACCTTGTTTGTCCACCTGTGAACCACAGACACAAAGGTGGGGTGCACAAATATCTAGTCCTAAACGAAGACCCATTATTATTCGAAAAGAGTTATTGTCAAGTAGTGTGCCGATTGATGACGAGGGCAGGGCGTGCAACCAAGCACCCGACTCAGGTCTTTGTACTGGCAGGAATCTTGCTTTATCCTCCTCCTTTACGAATTCTATTTTGTTCAAAGTTTCGCTAACCGATCGAGTTCCAGTGATTTTGTAGTGTAGGATCTTTTGGTCGTCTTGGTTCTGGATGTATGCGAACCCATGCCCTCAAACTGTCCTCATAATCAGCTATTTCTTCGGTGGTCAGCGTTGGTAGGTTTAACATCGTACTAACCAACGGAGAAACAGCGTCAACTGAAGACAGAAAAGCCGGTAGAGCTACATCCCGAACTTTCCGTACTCCCACACCACCAGCATTGATGGGCAGCGAAGCTAAGTCCCATTTGTCGTCTTCTAAAAGTGAATTCGTCAGAGCTTCTAAAGTTGACTTTATTTGAGTGTCTATTTCATATACAATGTCCTTATGATTCCATGTCGACGTTGTTCGTAATAGAAATACCAGTTTGCTAATTTATATTCGGTCCTAACCTCAAATTGTTATAGTTCATATCAAGACAAGCCCGTCCACACATTGCCGTTGAAAGTTAGTTTGAAGACCGAGAAAGGGACTAAACGTAAGAAGAATTGTTTTTATTATTTAAGAATTTTCAATAATTATTGCAAATTGTAGGAAAGAAGCCAATTAAAATTTGTGAAAAGAACGAACAAGTCGTCTCTTAATTATTCACCGTCAGACCGTTAAAGTTCCCTCGAATCGGTGTTGCCTATTTGCAACAATGCGTCCTAAAACAAAAATTAAAACATCTCATACACAACAAAAGAAAATGCATAAAAGTTGGTTTTTGTAATGAGAGTTATCAGCGTGGGATGGAGTGGTGTATGTGAACCCACCACTCTTAACTCTCATGTGCACTCTCTGAACACTTGTGTGAAAACCACAACTGACAATTAATTTTGATTAAAGCATGAATAATGAATACATCTTCCAACATTTGTCCTTCCTGTAAAATTATAATCAACAATAGATGCAATCCGTTGAAGTGCAGCTCGTGTAAAAAACTGTTTCATCTACAGTGCGTAAACAAAGGTCTCAACAAGCTGAAAGCAAATGAGAATAAAGACCTATGGACTTGTTCCTTGTCGTGTAAACGTCACAGTATCAATAAAATTAAGACATCAAATTCACCATCAACAGTGTAAGTCCGGTTACGAATAACTCCACTGACTCGATATCATCAAAACTAGACGAAGTTATTGCAGCTCAAAAGCATATTGCAACAGAATTCGATAAATTTAATAATCGAATTACAAACATTGAAGACGAAAATCGTAATTCTTCTGTTGAACTAAACCAATTTCATTCGAAACTAGATAGTGTTACATCTTCAATTAAAGACATACAGATTCATTTAAATATCATCAGCCAACAGCAACTAGATCGTTATGTAAACATCATTGGAGTCCCCCGCAGTTTAAACATCGACCCAGTGAATTTCGTCAAGGCAATTGGTCAGATTCTACTACGCCCAATCTCACTCAGTGACATAGCTAACATACATACAAATTCGCAACAACACGCAAGTAATACCACAACTATCTTAGTCGAATTTGCAAATTTTGCAATTAAGGAGCAATTACTATCTCGGAAAAAATCATTCGGCATACTAAAAGCCAATCAGTTATAACAAGATCTACCTTCAAGACAAAATTCGACGATTGAGCTCCTACATCATATGACGAAACTCAATCTTTTGCTCTATAAAACGGCAAATCAACATAAACACACGATTGGTTTTATATGTATGGTTCCAGAATATCACCGTTCTCATGAAGAAGAATACAAAACAACCGATCATCAAAATCCAATCATTCGCAGATTTGAACCGCTTGGGCATAATTTCATCCTAGTAACCAACCAAATTCAATAGAATAAAAGAAAAAAGAAAAAAAAAAATTTTTAAACATCATCATCAACGCATATCACCTGGAAACATAAACAAGTCAAAAACTTACAAAGTACAAGTAAATTTTTAAGTTTCTTTTTTACTTTTTTTTTTTATTTTATCGATTTAACTAGCTTTAGATTTCAGTTAGTTTAATAATTTTTTTAAACACATAATGTCGGTTTTCAATATTAATTACAGCAATAACGATGATGTTACAGTCCCAAAGAAATACACTTTTGTTATTCTTTACCTCAATATCAGAAGTGTCAGAAATAAAACTGAGAGATTGGAAGTTCTGCTATCAAGGTTTCAGAGTGTTCCAAGTGTGGTTGTCCTTATTGAGAGCTGGATTAGGGAGGGTGAGGAGGACTTCTACAATCTTGACGGTTTCGTTGCATATCATGGTGTGTGGAAGAATAAGGAAGGTGGTGGCTTGAGCATCTTCGTGAGCTCCGCCTATCATTCGACCCTAGTTTTAAGTGAAACTTTTTCGGTTTCGAGCGTCGTTGTTGTGTCCTTACCTTTGTTGAAACTCAATATCTGCGGTTATTATCGCCCACTTAACAGGAGCGACCCAAATGATTTTGTGCACTTTTCTTGTGCACTCGACAAGGTCTTGTCAACTGATGTCGAAACGGTTCTGCTGGGAGATACAAACGTAGATTTGCTGAGGCGCAGCTTAGATTCCACTAAATATGTGTCTGTCATCAATTCAAACGGTTTCACCATTTTGAACAAAATTGATCCAAGTTATGCGACGAGAGTGACCAATGACACAAATACGATTTTGGACCATGTGCTAACAAACAAGTGTGATGTTAATTACTATGTCAAAATTATGGAACCGCACATTAGTGATCATAAAGGCATTGTCTTGGGTCTTGAAATGCCCCTACCCAAGCTGAAGAAATTTCACTACAAGGACATAATCAATCATGCAGATCTTTCCAGTGACCTTAACTCTGTCGATTTTGCTTCCATCAACGACTTCTCAAGTCTCTCATCGGTGATTCAAACTATTACAACTAAACATAAGAAGACTGTCAAGGCTGCCAAGAGGAAAACTCTGGAGCCATATATTGATAATGAAATTTTAATGCTTCTCCGGCGACGTGACCGCCTATACCGTCTAGTCAAGAAAAACTCTGGTATGTTTCATCTTCGTTTAGCTCTGACTAATATTATGAAGTGCATTCACTATGAAATTAGAGCCAAAAAGAAAGCGTTTTACGCAGCGCAATTCTGTGATAATTCTGATAATCCCAAAAAATTTTGGGAAATAATCAAAAGAGTTCTCACAAATAAGTCTCCGGATGTCGCGAAGTGCCCAGAAATCACAATTGACGGCAAAAAGATTCGAGGTCAACGGGAAGTGGCGGACGAATTTAATAAATACTATGTTAGGGTAGGTAATTCCGCTCGTACGCCACATGGCTGCAAAAACAAAATGACGCAGAGTTTCTTGCGAGGATTCGTATTTGAGGAAGTAAGTCCGGAAACGGTCTCCTGGTATATTAGCAGAATGCGGACGGGGGCAGCCGCAGGATGTGATGGCATTAGTGTATAGTTTTTGAAGCGATACAGTCATCTGTTATCTGAATGTCTGTCTCGCCTTATTAATAATGCCATAAAAACGTCTCACTTCGATGACGTACTGAAATGTGCCAAAGTTGTGGTGCCAAAGGCGGAGACCTATCAGATGTTGGGAACTATCGGCCTATATCACTGTTGCCTACTCTTTCCAAAGTCCTGGAGAAAGTCCTGTACGACCAGCTGTATGCGCGACTTGACACAGAAAACTTTTTTAAGTGTAAACAATTCGGTTTCCTAAGAAAATCTAACACTTTAGCCTGTTGCTTAGATCTGTGCACGGAAATTAGAAATGAAATTGACAAGAAGATGGTTGTAGCCTGCTTATTAGTTGATTTTAAAAAGGCTTTTGACACTGTCAATCACGCTATTTTGTTGCAAAAATTGCGTAGTGTAGGCCTTGTTGGATCGGCGTTTAATCTCGTAAAAAGCTATCTCACAAACAGGAAACAATTCGTTAGCATAAATGGAGTCAATAGCTCCACTCTCGGTGTCGTAGGTGGCGTTCCTCAAGGCTCAACACTGTCGTCCCTGATGTTTGTCATATTCATGCGGGACTTGTTTGACAGTGGTTTCGAGGGAAATGTTTACCTTTTCGCAGATGATACTACGTTTCAGTACTCCGCTGGTTCAGTTGGAGAGTTACAGTGCTTAATGCACCATGACCTAGACACCTTGCTCAGGTGGTCGCTGAGTAATGATCTACTTGTAAACGAAGCAAAGACGAATTATATTGTCTTCAAGTGCGATCTGCCGGAGGAGTTCTTACTCTGTTATAATGGCACAGCTCTGGTAAGGAAAAGTGTTGTGAATTGTCTTGGACTGTTGATTAACGATGCTTTTTCGTGGGATGATCACATAAAAGGAATTATTAAGAAGATTTCACCAATGATTGGTGTTCTGAGGCGTCTAAGGTGGTTGCTACCAGTACCTGTGTTGCTCAATTTGTATTTTTCCTATGTGAATTCCCGCCTTAGTTATCTAAACCCCATATGGAACTGTGCTCCTCGCAACATGCTCAATGGCTTGCTATTATTACAAAAGAAGGCACTGCGTAATATTTATGGATTGAAATACAGGGAATCAGTAAAGCGATATTTCACTTCTTCTATTCTGCCAATCGAATATTTTAATTTATACCAAACAGCGACCTTGATTTTTTCTCTAAAAAACAACTTGATAAAACACGATATTTCCATGCAAACGAACTCAGAAGTACACAACCATCTTACGAGAAATAGAGGTCTTCTTCACCCTTCCTTCACACGTTCTCAATTCGGACAACACGCGATCACGAATTGCGGCTTTCGTTTTTATAATAATCTCCCCAACGATCTGCATTTAGTTAATAATCTAGCTTTATTCAAAAAAAATTGAAAGAACACTTGTTGAAATGCTTTCAAGAAAAGCTAGATTATAATGCTTCTCTGTAACGTCATCGCTTTCCCTATTTACAGTAAAATCGAATCCGACACCATGTCGGTTCGCTTGTCTGTGCTTAGGTGCGGTAAACTGATTTATTGATTTATATTTTTGTTCGACAATTGTTAACTTACAATTTTCTAGTTTTTGATTAATTTTTGATTAGTAGATTCGTTTTTGATTAATTTTGATTAATTTGTTTTTTCAAGAACTTGTACGATTTACATGGATAATGTTTAATGTTGAAATAAGAGTAACCTTTTGCATGAATCGTCTGTTCCTTTTTATAGCACCAAAGTCATCATGGCGTCGTCTCTGATGTTCCAGATGATTCGATAGATTGAAGTAATGTGATACGCGCCCTCTGTTGTTGAACATGTGGGTTGTTTTGCGTGTGTAGTTTGAATTTGTTGATTGATTGTAATTAATGTAAAATACAGGTGCGCTACACCCCCCCTAGTTGGGAAGTCGATGGTTATCCGAGACTGCTGCAACTTTTGCTCGTGTGCAGCTGGATTTTTCTTTATTGCTTTCTTGGGCGACCTCTCTTACGGATGGGATGGATAGGCTGGACTATTTGGTCGTCATTCGAATCCTCCTTAAATGGTATGATGTCGGATGTGTGGTATGTGCCTATCGGTGTAGTGGCGTCTTCTATGGCAGCAATCTCATAAGTGGCTGCGCCGATCTTGTGCATGATCACGTAGGGACCATCTCGTTTTGGTGCTAGTTTGGCGGTAAACTGCTGATTTTTCTTGCTTTGCGAATGAGTTTTTATCAATACTTTGTCGCCTGGATTGTATCCGGGATCTTGGCGACGATGCAAATCACTTTGGTGTTGATTTTTGTCTTGTATTTTCTCGATATTTTCTTGTACTCGCTTAATCGTTTCAGATAGTTGCACCAGTTTTGGAGTGTTCTCTGGTACAAAATTCTCGCTTGAGACGATGGCGCTTAAATCGTTTTTGATATCATCTCTCGATCGTAAATTTCGTCCGAAAGTTAAGTATGCCGGAGTGTATTTTGTGCTCTCGTTTTTCGCTGTATTCATCGCGAATCTGATGGCGGCCAATTGTACTGGCCAGTTCGTGTGTTGTATGCCAACTGATATAGCTAGTTGTTGTTCTAGATCTCGATTTGGCTTGGCTTGGGTATGATACACCGGAATCAGAATGTGTTCGATGTCCATACAGAATGTGAGCTTCTGCATAACCGCTGACACGAATTGTGTGCCGTTGTCGCTTATGATTTTCCTCGGCATTCCATAGCGTAGAAGGATTTCGTTTAGCAATATGTCCGCGCAATTTTCGGCTGTTGCTTCTTTCAATTTGAACAATTCAATCCATTTTGTTGCTATGTCTTCCACTATGAGGATGTGGCAATATCCCTCTGGTGACTTCGGTAGTGGACCGAATAAATCTATTGCAATTGTCTCGAATCTCTGGTAAGATGCGGTGCTCTGTATCAACCCGGCCGGTTTTAGATTCTGTGTCTTATATTTCTGACACTCCTTACATTTTTCGACGTATGTAGCTATCTGCTTCCTCATTCCTGACCATGTATATCGCGAAGCAATCCTTGCCGTGGTACGTTGGACTCCATAATGACCGGCAGTTGGTGCATCATGATATTCGGTCAAAATTCGTTGTGTCTCGTGTTTTGGGATCACGAGCAACGCGTCTTCTGAATCGTCTTCTGATGATTGGTTATATCGATAGAGTACCCCATTATTCATAAAGTACCCTCTGGTAGAGTGGCGTATATATTCTTCACTTTTTTCACAATTTTCGAACGATTCGATGATTTTCTGTAATGCCTCATCCTTGAGTTGCTGTTCTTGAATATCAGCTGCTTCTCTTGACGGCATTTCTATTTGTACAGAACATATTATGCACTCGTTGTCCTGATGTTGTTGTGTTTCCAGTTCTCTGCATGGTGGCCTGGATAAGCAATCAGCGACTACATTTGTTTTCCCCGGTTGGTATTGTATCTTCAAGTCGAATTCTTGGAGTTTGAGTGCCCATCTAGCTAGTCTTCCGGACGGTGATTTGATGGTCATTAGCCATTTTAGTGGCTGATGGTCTGATACTACAGTAATTCCACCGTCGATATAACCACGGAATTTCTCAGTTGCCCACACTACAGCTAACGCTTCGCGCTCAATGGTAGAATAATTCCTTTCTGCTGCCGTTAGCAATCGGCTAGCGTATTCGATTGGATGTTCGTTTTCCAATTCTCCTTGTACCAAGACTGCCCCAATTGCATATGCGCTGGCATCTGTTTTTATTACGAACGGCTTTGCTGGATCAATTTGTTGTAGGATAGGTGCTGAGCATAAGGCCAATTTTAGCTCGTTGAATGCCTTTTCCTCCACATTCGACCATTCCCATTTCGTGTTTTTCTTCGTTAGGTTGGTTAATGGCTGTATAATGGCTGCGAAGTTGTCGATGAATCGTCTGCACCACGAGCATGTCTGGATGAATGATAACAATTGCTTGACGTTTTGTGGTGCTGTTCTGCGTCTAATTGCTTCTATTTTTGCGGGATCAGCCCGAATCCCCTGTGTAGTGATAATATGTCCTAAGTATTTCACTTCGGAGCAAACAAAGCGGCATTTCTTACGATTTGCCCGTAGTTTGAATTTGTGGAGCTGATGAAACACTTGATCCAAGTCGTTGAAGTGCTGTTCCGCTGATTTGGATATGACGATAATATCGTCGATATAAGTCAGTAATTTCACTTCTGGGAGAGCATTTTTGAATTCGTTGATTAGCCTTTGAAATGATGCCGAGGCATTTTTTAAGCCGAAAGGCATTCTTTTAAACTGGTACATGCCAAATGGTGTTACGAATGCCGTTTTTTCCCTATCCTCGTCACGTACTTTGATTTGCCAGAATCCTGATCGTAAATCAATCGTGGTCATAAACAGACTTCCACGAGCCTCTTGTAGCAAGTCGTCAATGCGTGGTAACGGATATTTGTCTGCCACTGTAATTGCATTCAGCCGCCGGTAGTCGACACATATCCTCCAATCGCCACTCGGTTTTTTGGACATGACAACATTAGAAGCCCATGGTGATTCGCTTTCTTCGATGATATCAGCTGTTAACATCTCTTTGATCTCCATTTCTAATGCTTGACGCTTTACTACGGGGAGACGAAATGGGGCTGATGCTACTGGCAAATGATTTAGAGTCTCAATTCGATGCTCAGTTCTATCAGTTGCTGGACCACTGTTATTGAATATTTCTTGATGCTTAGTAATAAGTTTGTTGAAGGATAACCGTCGCATGTTGTCCAAGTGTCTACCCTCATCGTCTCTTAGTTCCAAATCGATTGAAAGTATGTCAGCATTTAATTTCGGACTTGTAATTTGTTGTTGCGTCGATTGTTCGTAGTATTCAACGTTTGCCTGTTCTATTTGTTTCCGTGTTTTTGGTGTCGAACCAATCGGTGATAATTCGCATGTGGATCGTGACGGGGACAGCATCTTCTTGAGAATATCTTCTGCTGACCATTCTTTTCCCAAGTACTGAATGGTTAGTAGTTCATCTTGTACTGTTGTAGACGTGATGTTTCTGCCTGCTTCTTCTAGGATTTCCTGTGGTGGTCGTGTAGATGTAGCTGAAATTCCTTTCGTTTGTCGAGTTGAAGCTGGTGGTGTCAGCAGAAGTATTGGGACAGTTGCTTCCGATTTGTTAATCGTTACTGATGATTCAAGACTCGGGGCAGTGGTAAAGTAATTTCTCGTTTTCAATTGCTTGCGCTTTCTAAGCGATAATTTTTGTGGCGGTGGTAATGGTAACAGCTTAGGGCACCAATTAGATTGCTGATCTTGACCGATATGTGTTACTTCATTGGGTTTGGCTTGAATATAATCAAACAAAAACCATTGCGACAGATTATCATTAAAGCACCATGCGTCCTGGATTAAGTTCAACATTATTCCGTTGGCTTTTATGAAATCAGCTCCGAGTAAGGTTTTATTGTCAAGTGCGTCTGGGATGACTATGAAAGTGATTGGTAATGTACGCCCACCAAATGTTATGACTGTAGAGGTTCTACTAACTATTTGAGTTGATCTGGACCCATCGGCCAGTGTTATTGTTATAGTCACGTCTTCAAATGGATGATCCGTGTCTAATAAATGTAAATATAACTTGCGATTTGCAACGCTTGCCCGTGCACATGTGTCAACATAAACCACTGTGTTGTATCCACTGACGTTACTGGCGATTGTTGGCAAATCCGTTCCGATTTCTCGGTGTAAAGAGTAAAACTCTTTGTGGTCAGGAAGTGGCTTCGCTACCTGGTATCGAAGTTAGCCATTCTGGAAGTGAATCCGCCCAACAAACCAGAGGAAGTTAAGCAACAGCATACAGAGTCGCTTAACGAGGGAGAGGATGTTGTGCGGCACCACTGATTCCTTGATCTAGTACGATCGTGGAGTCATCGGATGAATCATCAGGGATGAGGTTTTAGTACTTGAGTAGGAAGAAGAAAAGCATTTGTTTATGATTAGAACGTTCGCTAAATAAAAAGGTCAATTATTATATAAATTTAGAAGAAATTCGGTGTCATCAACCGATTGTAGAGTATAAAAGTTAGTTTAGGCTATATTCAGCCTTTGTTTAAGGAAGGATTTGGAGCGTGGTTCGCACGTTTTCAGGAGTATCCTTTTTGTTAGTTCGTCGAAAAATTCGGTGGCTTCATTACACCATGGTCCCATCGTCTCCACTGCGAAAGGTACAAATAGGTAATTTTGACTTATTAATGTCTCGTATTTTTTCTCTTTTCGTTTAGCTTTGTCCGCTGCTGCTGCGCCTGCTTGTCTTGAGCTGAAACTCATGTTGCTGGGTGCAAACGTGTCTGTGCAGGTTGCATCCCAGATTAGGGTGCTTCCTTTAGACCATGGAATAAGGGTCATTCCGTCTACTCTTTTTCCGTCCTCCTTTGCTAACCCTGGAGGTTCTAGTCGTGACGGTACGTCTGCCAATACCAAAGCTCGTTTTATAGTAACGTTCAACTCTGCATGACGAGCGTGGCGACCAACACTTTTTTTACATTTTTAGGCCGTGATGACCTTGTTTGTCCACCTGTGAACCACAGACACAAAGGTGGGGTGCACAAATATCTAGTCCTAAACGAAGACCCATTATTATTCGAAAAGAGTTATTGTCAAGTAGTGTGCCGATTGATGACGAGGGCAGGGCGTGCAACCAAGCACCCGACTCAGGTCTTTGTACTGGCAGGAATCTTGCTTTATCCTCCTCCTTTACGAATTCTATTTTGTTCAAAGTTTCGCTAACCGATCGAGTTCCAGTGATTTTGTAGTGTAGGATCTTTTGGTCGTCTTGGTTCTGGATGTATGCGAACCCATGCCCTCAAACTGTCCTCATAATCAGCTATTTCTTCGGTGGTCAGCGTTGGTAGGTTTAACATGGTACTAACCAACGGAGAAACAGCGTCAACTGAAGACAGAAAAGCCGGTAGAGCTACATCCCGAACTTTCCGTACTCCCACACCACCAGCATTGATGGGCAGCGAAGCTAAGTCCCATTTGTCGTCTTCTAAAAGTGAATTCGTCAGAGCTTCTAAAGTTGACTTTATTTGAGTGTCTATTTCATATACAATGTCCTTATGATTCCATGTCGACGTTGTTCGTAATAGAAATACCAGTTTGCTAATTTATATTCGGTCCTAACCTCAAATTGTTATAGTTCATATCAAGACAAGCCCGTCCACACATTGCCGTTGAAAGTTAGTTTGAAGACCGAGAAAGGGACTAAACGTAAGAAGAATTGTTTTTATTATTTAAGAATTTTCAATAATTATTGCAAATTGTAGGAAAGAAGCCAATTAAAATTTGTGAAAAGAACGAACAAGTCGTCTCTTAATTATTCACCGTCAGACCGTTAAAGTTCCCTCGAATCGGTGTTGCCTATTTGCAACAATGCGTCCTAAAACAAAAATTAAAACATCTCATACACAACAAAAGAAAATGCATAAAAGTTGGTTTTTGTAATGAGAGTTATCAGCGTGGGATGGAGTGGTGTATGTGAACCCACCACTCTTAACTCTCATGTGCACTCTCTGAACACTTGTGTGAAAACCACAACTGACAATTAATTTTGATTAAAGCATGAATAATGAATACATCTTCCAACATTTGTCCTTCCTGTAAAATTATAATCAACAATAGATGCAATCCGTTGAAGTGCAGCTCGTGTAAAAAACTGTTTCATCTACAGTGCGTAAACAAAGGTCTCAACAAGCTGAAAGCAAATGAGAATAAAGACCTATGGACTTGTTCCTTGTCGTGTAAACGTCACAGTATCAATAAAATTAAGACATCAAATTCACCATCAACAGTGTAAGTCCGGTTACGAATAACTCCACTGACTCGATATCATCAAAACTAGACGAAGTTATTGCAGCTCAAAAGCATATTGCAACAGAATTCGATAAATTTAATAATCGAATTACAAACATTGAAGACGAAAATCGTAATTCTTCTGTTGAACTAAACCAATTTCATTCGAAACTAGATAGTGTTACATCTTCAATTAAAGACATACAGATTCATTTAAATATCATCAGCCAACAGCAACTAGATCGTTATGTAAACATCATTGGAGTCCCCCGCAGTTTAAACATCGACCCAGTGAATTTCGTCAAGGCAATTGGTCAGATTCTACTACGCCCAATCTCACTCAGTGACATAGCTAACATACATACAAATTCGCAACAACACGCAAGTAATACCACAACTATCTTAGTCGAATTTGCAAATTTTGCAATTAAGGAGCAATTACTATCTCGGAAAAAATCATTCGGCATACTAAAAGCCAATCAGTTATTACAAGATCTACCTTCAAGACAAAATTCGACGATTGAGCTCCTACATCATATGACGAAACTCAATCTTTTGCTCTATAAAACGGCAAATCAACATAAACACACGATTGGTTTTATATGTATGGTTCCAGAATATCACCGTTCTCATGAAGAAGAATACAAAACAACCGATCATCAAAATCCAATCATTCGCAGATTTGAACCGCTTGGGCATAATTTCATCCTAGTAACCAACCAAATTCAATAGAATAAAAGAAAAAAGAAAAAAAAAAATTTTTAAACATCATCATCAACGCATATCACCTGGAAACATAAACAAGTCAAAAACTTACAAAGTACAAGTAAATTTTTAAGTTTCTTTTTTACTTTTTTTTTTTATTTTATCGATTTAACTAGCTTTAGATTTCAGTTAGTTTAATAATTTTTTTAAACACATAATGTCGGTTTTCAATATTAATTACAGCAATAACGATGATGTTACAGTCCCAAAGAAATACACTTTTGTTATTCTTTACCTCAATATCAGAAGTGTCAGAAATAAAACTGAGAGATTGGAAGTTCTGCTATCAAGGTTTCAGAGTGTTCCAAGTGTGGTTGTCCTTATTGAGAGCTGGATTAGGGAGGGTGAGGAGGACTTCTACAATCTTGACGGTTTCGTTGCATATCATGGTGTGTGGAAGAATAAGGAAGGTGGTGGCTTGAGCATCTTCGTGAGCTCCGCCTATCATTCGACCCTAGTTTTAAGTGAAACTTTTTCGGTTTCGAGCGTCGTTGTTGTGTCCTTACCTTTGTTGAAACTCAATATCTGCGGTTATTATCGCCCACTTAACAGGAGCGACCCAAATGATTTTGTGCACTTTTCTTGTGCACTCGACAAGGTCTTGTCAACTGATGTCGAAACGGTTCTGCTGGGAGATACAAACGTAGATTTGCTGAGGCGCAGCTTAGATTCCACTCAATATGTGTCTGTCATTAATTCAAACGGTTTCACCATTTTGAACAAAATTGATCCAAGTTATGCGACGAGAGTGACCAATGACACAAAGACGATTTTGGACCATGTGCTAACAAACAAGTGTGATGTTAATTACTATGTCAAAATTATGGAACCGCACATTAGTGATCATAAAGGCATTGTCTTGGGTCTTGAAATGCCCCTACCCAAGCTGAAGAAATTTCACTACAAGGACATAATCAATCATGCAGATCTTTCCAGTGACCTTAACTCTGTCGATTTTGCTTCCATCAACGACTTCTCAAGTCTCTCATCGGTGATTCAAACTATTACAACTAAACATAAGAAGACTGTCAAGGCTGCCAAGAGGAAAACTCTGGAGCCATATATTGATAATGAAATTTTAATGCTTCTCCGGCGACGTGACCGCCTATACCGTCTAGTCAAGAAAAACTCTGGTATGTTTCATCTTCGTTTAGCTCTGACTAATATTATGAAGTGCATTCACTATGAAATTAGAGCCAAAAAGAAAGCGTTTTACGCAGCGCAAT
>WJQU01004084.1:0-17477 GCA_029228625.1 Pseudolycoriella hygida
CTGGCTTAATAAAACACAACAAAATTCATTATGTATTACGAGAAATTCGTATTTGAAAACTAGTCGTTACTGTAGAAAAAGTACGATAACGACTAGTTTTCAAACACGAATTTCTCGTAATAAATAATGAGTTTTGTTGTGTTTTATTAAGCCAGTCGATGAATCATTCACTTTTCTTCAGATCTACGACAGGATAGCTTCGAACAAAAAGTATTTTATTGTAAAACTCAATTTGAAAACTGTCGTCATTAATGACAACGACGACGACGACAAATCGTTGAAACCGTTGAAACAATTCGACGAAGTCGTTGAAGCCGTTGAAGCACGCGTAGCTTAAAAAAAATGTATACGCTGTTAGTTTTGATCGTTTGTGAGATTTGCCAATGTTCTTCTATGTATTTTTCGATAGATGTTTTGTACAATTTAATTTTTTGATTCAAAAATTAATATTTATGAACCAACGAAATGGGAAATTCCGCGTAAGACATTGAATTGAAGAATAAGCACGCGTCGAAATTTCGATCAAATTTCATTATACGAACCGTATCGTCCTATACGTATATATGAATTATTTTAAACACAAGTTATGTGTTTGAAAATGTACCCTTTATCGAATGTATTGGGCTCTGGGAAAGGTCGACTAAGCCAGTGTTTTCACAACATGTTAACTATAAGTACATATGACAAATTAGAAGGAACTTAGTAACTATTAGTGAACTAATTGTAAGATGGCGCTTTTCCAACAAATTTCGTAAGACATTTCCTTGATTAGAGCAGGACACTGGCAGGCTACTGGCCAATCATTTTAGCAGAATTAATATTAAGAATACACCTATTCTTCGATCGAGAAATGGACTGTATTGTAAAAGTGGGAGAAAGCTCCCAAAGATGTCACATAGATTTTACTTGTACTTGACTTATATTTTTATTTTTAGCAAATAGGACATGTAGCGCAGCAGAATTTGCATGTGATAACCAAAAGTGTTTAAACATAAAAAAACGTTGCGATGGATATCCAGACTGTAGAGACTACACTGATGAAAAGAATTGTCGTAAGTTTCTGTTCGTCCTACAACACGTTAATGTGGTGTTAACCAAAGTGTAGTCTAAAAAAGTGGTTTCAATCCATTTTTGTGTTTATGTAAATAACGTTGACGCTTTCGTTTAGGAATCTATTCTTTCATCTGTGTTTAAACAAACTGTGATCACTACGAATTCCAGGGAACTGTGTTGTGTTCGTTTACTCCGTTTCAACAAATTGGTGTAGTAAATAAATTCCATTGGTTCACATTTCTCTAAGTACTACGTACTGAATTTTATTCCACAATATTATCACATGTGCTTAACACTTTTTTCCTCTTTTAACTACGATTTTTTATGTGTTTCCTAACAGCAAAAATTAATCCCAAAAAAATGTCTCTTAAAATCTGAAAAGAAAATATGTCATTCTCATGGTGTAATTATTCTTGTTCACTTCACAAATATCAGCGATGTATCGTGCCATATGCTCCTATCCAACCAAAAAATTAAACATTTCTTCACTATCCAAAACACACATGAGCATAAGTACCATTTTTATAAAAACGAACAAAATTCTTTTGATGTTGTTTTGCTACCTTACTAACAACCAATTTACTAACAAACTTTTTTTTTACTCTCTCTCTTGTTTTTCCATTTTCTATTTTCATTTTTCATAAATTCTTAATTTCTACTTCGTTCGTTTTATATGTTTTGCTATGCACTTTATGTGGTTTATTTTTATGCAGATAACTTGTTGAGTCGTAAACACACAGTTATTTAGTCGATAGCAGACCCTTCATCGAATTTGTATTATCGTTCCCTATCAGATTACCAGCACTTAAATTGTAATGATTGAAAATTAATGAATCTTGACAATTTGGCATAGAATGTCAAAGAATATAAAACACATGAGGAGATACCACTTTCGTTCGATAAAAAAATAGTTATTTCTGTGGGAAGGGTCGAAAGTATAAAATGTTTTAACATTAGTGAAGTTAATGGCGGAACATATAAGGTATAGGCTAAGAATGCGGTTCATTGTTTAAATAACAGCATTCGCTTTTCGAACCAACACCAACTTCACTAAACGAATTTAATTTCCAGCTTCATATAGAACTGTCAAATTCACAGCTAGCAATGCCAAATTTTTCTAATATTGCAACACCAAATTTCATTCATAAATAATAATTCACCGTTACAACCCGGCCGGGTCAGAGGCTAGATCATTTGATTTTACTAGTTCCGCAATTTTTTGTGAGCCTTTGCTCACATGGATTCTTCTTAGAGATTCTTTCGTCACCGACGTTTTTTTACTGTGTCAGTGGTAAATTGCACACAAACCTAGTGCCATCCATGATGTACTAGGTGTGGAAACTAGTAGGACTTAGAGTGCTGGTTCGCCCTATCAATGTGTTTTACTGGCAGGCATTTTTTGGACCAAAGCATGTAGTCCCAAAATGCATGCCGGTAAAACACAATAATGGGGCGAACTGACATTCTAAGCCCTACTAGTGAATTCCGAACCATGCCTAACGGTAGCTTGCATTTTACCATCAGGATTTCTTCTTATGCTAATAATATCTTCGTCCAAAGTCAGAGTCAAATATTTGTACAAAGAATTCATCGAATATGGGTGACGTCATATTTGTCATTCTTCTGTGTACGATTTGTTGCGGCACCAAATTCACAACTACCCATAATTTTAAGCCTGGGTGTGCCGAGAAACGTAACTTTCATGCTATAAATTGAAGAAAAATCCTATACAGAATTTGTCCCCACCAGGATTGAACCCGGATATTCTTGGTGGAGTACGTTACCACTGAGCTAACCCGTTCCCAGCTAACTTGCGATTTATGAATGAAATTCGGTGTCCTACTTAGGACAAATTTCGGATCTGACTCTTTCGCATTGCTATGTAAGTCTACAGTAAATTTACATCGAATCTAGTGGCAATCTTTTGGTTTGAGCTTTAAAAGTAATATTCAACGTGAAGTTAGCTGCAGTTGAGATCGAAGCTAACTTCATTGCAAACAAAATCAGCTGATTTCAATTTACCAAATCAACTGAATTTTAATAAAAGTTCAAAAAACAGCTTTTCCTGCAATGAAGTTAGCCTCGGTCACAACTGTAGCTAACTTCACGATGAATATTACTTACGAAGATCAATACAAAAGAAAGACTACGTTGAATAGAATACTATTACCAATGAAGTTGGCTGCAATTTTGACATTTTTTGTATTCTTATAGCTTGATGAAAAAGTTGAAAACAGTGACATTTGATTAGCACGAAGGTCACGCCGATTCGACATTTAAGTAATCAACTAAATTCACAGTTTTTATCGTTTTTACATGAGCAACACTTGATATACACAACCTCTTTACGCAATGTCAATATAGGATCGTTTGACTTTAAACAATGTGTTGTCGGAGTTCATATAGGTATACATCAACCAAAATGTATCGAATTAAATATCAAATATGAAAACGCTATTATAAGCCGTAATGTAGTATACTCTCGGAATAAATTCCAGCTGGTTGCATAAAGCATGTTTCATGGTAATTATGGAATTCTGTAGGAAAAAATTTATCCGAAAAATTCACCAAAATGAAAAATCAACACAAATCGGAATATATTCATTCTAAACAAAGCTCTTGGGGGATTTTTCAATTGAAAATCGTGGATTTCATTCGCATAGGTACTGTACGTTTTCGCTGATAACAAACAGAATGCCACCGACAATCATACACGAAGACAAAAATGTTTCTTCTTACGTCTTTCATATGAATAAACAGCACAACCTTTCGCCTTTTTATCTGGACTTTTCGTATGCATGAGTTTTTTTACATAAGTATACTGAGGGAAATAGTTTTTTTTTAACATTTTTTTACGTGTTTGCAGTTACCATATACTCGAAGCAATCATGATATGTTTGTAATAAATATAATAGTATAATTGCATATATAATATGTTTAAAGCGATCATAATGTATCTGACATCATCATATCCCACAAATACTCATTTTTGGACCCAATATTATTGTAGTAATCATATTCTGTTTAAAGCAATCTTAGTAAGTTTATCATAATATTGGCTACTATCATATTATGATTTTCACAAACGCGCAACGTGGTTATCCCAAACAAGAAGAATTAAAATGGTTCGTTCAGTGTAGTCAGAAAAGTTTTAAGTTTCATAGTAGAGTAAGACGGAATCAAAGATGCATAGTCAAGTTGTGATGAAGAAGACATGTGTGCGACTAAATATCTGTGTTTTATCGACCGATCCCGAATGATTTTTATGATTTTTTAATTGATTTTTATTTCATTTTTTTATGCATCCCCTCATTCGTTTTGGCATCATCCAATGAATTGCAACGATTAACTTAATTAAAAAAAATTAAATGATTGGCATACCAAAAAATGATTTCTTGAAATTCCTAAATCATCTAAATTAACCAATAACTCAATTCCACGACGATAAAATTTTGAAACTTGCATTGAAAAGCTTGCGAAGGAAAGTTTACATGTAATAACGGTCATTGCATCGAAAAAAAATATCGCTGTGACGGATTTCACCAGTGCAATGATCTTTCAGATGAACTAAATTGTCCAGAGACAAGTATGACATAATTTTTGGCATTTCACTCAGTCATTGTTTTACATAATTTTGTTGATGAATTTATTTTTTATTTCCGTTTGTTTTTCATTTACCACCAATTCTTATTTTTGGCACAAATTTTCATTAAATCCAGCTACGCATCATCCTTTAAATTGCACGAATGATGAGTACGCATGCACAAATGGTGAATGCATTCCATGGTCTGCCGTTTGTGATAATGTTACAGACTGTACAGACGGAGGTGATGAGCAGGAATGTAATTGTGCTCGTAATGAGGTCAGTATGTAAAATGCAGTTGCTACAAAAATAAAAAAGCAAAACAATATCGTAGTCTGAATAACAGAAGTTGTTTGATCTAATGCGTGATATTTTGACACAAAAATTCATCTTGACGCTGAGATTTTGCGTCAATTTACGTAGTTTGAGTCAATGACTTCATTCAGATCAAAACATTTTCTTTAAATTATAAATATTTTTTGGGAATGATGCGTTTAGTTCAAATGTTTAAATGGTGGTGGATGCATTGAAGTAAAGAGGAAGTGTGATGGTATTGACGATTGTTACGATGGAAGCGACGAATACAATTGCGGTAAGTACAAATTGAAGTTGTTACGATATATTTAGCATGCGTCAATCTTATATAGCATTAGTGAATGAATCCATCAATTGGTTTGCATGCTTGTTTCATGTTGGCACGACAAGTAAATTTTATTGGAATGCTTGCTAAGGAATTTCCACTTAATGCTTTCTTACCTTTCAAAAAAGAAATGTTAACGTCCTTTTCCCGATTTATTAATCAAACTAAATTTTTACGTAGTCCATCAATTGGTGAAACAACACGAAATTGGTTTATTCCCCCTGTGTGAAAAATAACCCAATTAAAGACCCCCCGACAATGTGATTTCCCTTCGATATGGAATTTTTTTATATTACAAATTCATTTTTCAAAATTTGCAGTGAATTTTTTGATTAACCTCTCATTTCAACCGAAATAATGTTTTAATGTTAAATAAAAAGAAACAGACGAAAGTATATAAAAATTCAATCAAAAAAAATGAATTTCACATTTCATGTAGACAGAATGCGGTCGTCGCTTCTATTCTCTTGTGAACCTGGCGAATTTCAATGCGCTGATGGAATATGCATAGCTGGTTACAAACGATGTAATGGAATTGTTGATTGTTCCGATGATTCCGATGAACACAGCTGTTTACGTAGAACTTATGAATATTTTTATGATGGTAGCTACTACTTTTTTGTGAGAATTTATTTTTAAAATTGTTTTTTATTTAACGTTTGAAGTGAAGGATGACAAATACTTGCGATTTATTTATTATTTTTTTAGTTACGTTATTCTGAAAGATTCGGTTAAAATCTACTAATTTTGTGTCCTAATAAGAATTTATTTCATATAAGAAACAAACATTTGAGGAAGTAGAAATTAGCGCGAAATTTTCTTGAATAGCTTATCGTTTTTTACCAGAGAAATGACATATAGTTGTCATTATTTGACCTTAGCAGACGCATGCCAAAATTTATGAAATTGGCTTTTCCATTTCATAGAAAACAATTTTCATTACACCAATTGTATGAAGCTGCTTCCTATGCTTCAAGGCGGAAATTTTCTCCAAACTCAACTTTCTCTGTGAAAACGATAATTCTCTGACGCCATTCAAAACAATTTTGTTTCGATGCAGAACATCACATTAAGAGTTGAATGAACCACGCTCTCTAGACGCTCAGTTTCACTCTTCTAATTTCGAATCCACGCGTTTGGTGCGACATCGGGTTATGTAAAAGTATTCGAAATTTCATGATGAAATGCATAAGTCGACAATCGTATCAACTTTTGTCGCTTGGCATATCATTAAATTCATCATGAAATATTGTATACTTTGACTAAAGCCGTCGCCGCAGTGAAAGCCTGAATTAATTTTTAATCCACACCATTAGTGCGTCATCGGCTTCTGTCAAATTATAGCGTATTTCATGATGAGATGCGTTCGGTCTATACAAGTAAAATATAGATTCATCAAAAGTTTACACAGTTACAAAGTTAAACAACCCATGAAGGGTTAGAGGCTAGATCTTTATTTACTAGTTTTGCTGTTTACGGTTCTACTTTTTGAGATCCTTTCAATACCGGAAAGTTTTTAGTGTGCCAGTGGTAGGCTGTGCTACGTGCTAGGAGCGAAACTAGCAGCAGTAGAATATGGGCACCTCCCAACAATCCCTTTCACCGGTAAGCCGTACGATGGCGCTACACTCAACTTCACTTGAATTGAACAGATTCAATCAGCTTTGTTTGTTTACAAATCCGTCTGTGGTTGAGTTTCGAGCCTACGCACTTTCAACTCAATCTTATAGTAGCAAGCAGACGTGTCAGCCACTACGTATTCGTAAGTTTTGTTTCACACAAAACGGACTGCATCGAAAGAAAATGAAACGAAAAAGAATGGTTCTCTCTTTCTCTCTCTCCCTCCTTCCAATTGACTCACTCCCCAACTAACACAAATAAAACACTTACTACCGACCAAAGCTCTTCCTCTATATATTTCTTTCAATTTCTATTTTCTGCCAAATTTATCAATAAGACTTAGTTTTTCCATAGTTAGCAAAACATTTTTTGAATCTTTGCATGTATGATTGATTTATAGTTTTAGTGAAGCTTGGGCATACACAAAACTCACACAGATATAAATTTCGTATTTAAGTTGCTTTTGATTTAACACACGTAAATGTTAATTTCATGTGCTTTCTTCGTACATTTTTTTTACCGGAATCATGTAGACGAGGATGATAATCAATGTGCGGAAAATGAGTTCTTATGTGACAATGACAAGTGTATATTGAAATCGAACGAATGTGATGGCACCGTTGATTGTAACGATGGAACTGATGAATTAAATTGTCCCCAACATCAAGGTTTGTTTAGTGAATATATTTTTGTATTCTTAAGTTCATTCTACACTATTTTTTTTTGTTTCCATTTTTATTGTGAATAACAACAATCAAAGCGATTTGTTATCTAACAATCATTGGGATAAGACATTTTTATCGAAAATTTGTATGAACAGCTCGAACTTTAATATAAGGAACAATTCAGTAACGAGTTCGTGTTTCCCCATCAGTTTCATGTGTACCTGCGCCATCTATGAAAATAGTTAGAATTGATCAGTGTGATCGAAGAATACTTGCAGTTGGAATTTACATTCCAACATAGTCAGATACACACAAGACGTGTACTCTCACGAGACCGAATGACGAGGGAAAATGAACATCGAGTGTGGATTTGGGTGTGTTGAACTATATTTTACTCTATTGGGCGAGAGTGTATTATTAAATTTCTTCTTCAAGAACACACCCACACACTCTCGTAGTATTGACTGTTCAGTCATCTGATTAGTTTCCGTACAAAAAACCAGTTAAATTAAATTGTCTTTTGTAGGCAATTTCAAAATTTCCATAAAAAAAGTTTTTCAGATTTTTTGGCTGGGACTCACTTTCGGATAAACCAGTCAACGGAGTAAAAACTTCAAATACGTGATATGGAGACTGGGTTCTCTAGATATTTAACAATTTTCGTCTCCAAAAAAAATACAAAGAAATCTTTGTATCATCATCATCAATCATTATTTTGTTTCATTCGCAGTGGTATCAGAACCCAGTCGCCATAGCATGCATTTAAATAGTACATTACGTACTTGCAACAAAGTTAACACGAGTCAAAACAGCCAATTTGGAAGCACTTACATACAATATTTTACATGTTGATGCTCGGTAAATGCGTTTACCAAGTCCTACTCGTAGCTGTTGACACGAAGTAAAAAAGTTATAGTAACGATTTAGACCATGAAGCCAGTGGTATTGTTGCATTAAATGACAACACGAAGACGTCATACGAAAATTTAATCAGAAAGTCGTTTTTATTTGGTTACCACCCTCCCTCCCAAGCTTTTCGAGATCCGTTCATCTCATTGTTACATGGGACTTATTTCAGCCGTTTCAATTCCAAAATGAGCCGATCACATCAGTAAATATAAATTTACACCTACACTAAGTTCTCACCGAGCCCCCCACTGACAATTTTTTTTCCGACGAAAGAGTAGCTGTTCACACAAATTTTTACATGAGAAATCGCCAAGCGGTCGTAATTAACACTACCATCCATACATCGCTCATTATTCATTTTAGTGCGGTGCCGACACGACCAGTTTCAATGCAACAACGGTCTCTGCATTGACAGTGAAGATCGATGTAACGGATACCGTGACTGTTTGGACGGATCAGATGAACAGCGTTGCCAAAGTTGCTTATCGGGAGCTTTTCAGTAATACAATTTTCTTTCAATGCTTTTCGCCCTAAACTTTGTTGAAATTTCTCGTTTTTTTCTTTCTTTCATTGTTATTAACAAAATCATTCATTATGTTACACACACACACACACACTACAACAGTTGTCAAAGTGGTGAATGCATTACCAATGCACAACGATGTGACCGAGTTCACGATTGCAACGACTTAAGTGATGAAGTTGGCTGTGGTAAGTTTTTGAAGTGCATTTTAGCAAAAACGAAGTATATTTTTGCGTCGTTTGGGTCATTTCATGATAGCAAAAAAAAAAAAAATTGAAAACTTGCACAACTTTATGATGGAATGATCCACTGACCACTAAAGTGTAAGAAGTCGACATATATTCAAAAATGTTAGATCGATAGAGTAACTCAATTGGACCACATTGCACTATTTTATTCGTTCGCACTTTAACAAATGGCTTTAATTGTACGCAAAAGTCACAACACATTTTTGTCACGTCTTTCACAGTTTATAAATGTAAATCACACGAATTTCGTTGTGGCGACGGCTTGTGTGTAGATAGGCGTCATTTGTGTGATGGTATAAGAAATTGTCCGGATGCATCGGATGAATACGCTGAAAATTGTGGTGGTCATTATGGACAACATTATGGTAATGCTTTTCAATGTTATAACTTTTATCCAAGCTACTTGCTTGATTGAAATTCAATTTATGGATTAAGCTTTTATAGCTTAGTACCGACAATATTAGGAGGTTTGTTCTGAAAGCCTTCAGAAAAGTTGATTAGAACAACAAGCCACAAGATGGTTTCAATCAAAAGAAGAAGTTCTTGATCCTAGGCCAACGGTGCCCACCCATTAAATCATTCAAATTAAAGTCACGGAAACAGTCGGTCGGCTATTTTAAAACGACACAGAATCCAATAATTAGTGAATTATAAGACAACTTTTGAGCTATATAGGAAACACTATGCAAGTTACCGAATTGAATCAAGAATTTCTTTGATTGAGAGGAACGGTCTAGCCATCATGTTTTTACATCTAAGTTGAATTAGAGATCAAACAGATGGACAACGTTCATAAATCGAATTTCATTTGATGAGTTCATATCACCGCTAAGTAACTAATTCACCTCAATGAATCTGTTTTAATTTAACACATGCACTTTATTCGATATTGAAATTAAATATACCATACAAAGCTTCAACTAAGCCACCTACAACGTCATGTGGACATGGCGAATGGCAATGCTCTAGTGATGAATGTATTAATATTGACTTTGTGTGTGATGGAACTCCCGACTGTATCGATAATTCAGATGAGGGATCATTATGTAACATTAACAAAGGTAAATTTTGGTTTGACTTTTTTATTGGTAATGGGATGATTGATATTGGCTTTTTACTAACTTAGGATTAAGTTTTTTACTCTAATAATCGCTTGATACATTTGGCGTCGATCTATGAGTTAAATTTTTCTATATAAGCTTCCTCAGTAACTTTTCTCTTTACAATTGCTAGCTTTTTTCAGACGACTATTCATATGCTTTTAACAAAGTCAACGAAAAGTCACGCTTTGGTAAATTTTAGTTTTAATATTATAGCCGTCTCAGAAAGGTTGGCCGACGTTTGAAAAAGTTACAGTCGTCTGTAAAGACTTCCAAAATGTAGAATCGTGTTTCTTCTGAGCGTCACCATCTCTACAACAACTCTTTTTCACCCATCCCATGTAACCGCTCCAATGTGTTTTCCCTCCATCTTAATCAGTTGTTCTTATAACAGATAACGTTGGAAGTTGCCAACAAGACGAATTTGCATGTCCGAACGATCGATGTATTCCAGACCAAAGGGTTTGCGATGGACACGAGGACTGTCTAAATGGTGAAGATGAAGATCCAGCAAATTGTCCTACGGAACGGCCGCCTGAACCTGAACAGACTCCAGCGCCATTTGTAAGTTCTTCATTATTCTGATAAGGGAGACGTATTTTTACGAAAATCTATTGTGTGAGTAGACTTGTCCTGAACATAAATGTCCAAGCGAAAATCGATGCTATCTTGATTCGGATCGGTGCAATGGACGCTATGATTGTAACGATGGATATGATGAGCAAGGATGCCGTAAGTATAAAATGAATGAATAATGTGTTTTTTCATTAACTTTCACATTCGGAGACTAACTGAATTTCTTTCAAACACTTTTAATATTTAATTTCTGGTCAAAAATTCACTACTCAATGGGATTTACTATGTTTGTGACTATGTCGGAGATCTCCTTATAATTTATTTAGGCAAATGTGACGTTACCGAATTTTTTTGCTCGGATCAACTGTTGTGCATCAATGCCACACTTCGATGCGATGGCTATTACGACTGCAAAGATTTCTCTGACGAACAGAATTGTTTCGGTTAATATCATCTGTGTTTTGTTTCTTTTTTAACATATTTCCCAATTTTGTCGATGCGTTCATGTGAATTCTATTCTTTTTTTTTGGTTTTTGATTACCCTTTTGAAGATAAGTGGATGATGCGCATAATTTTGTATATAAATGTAGTTGAAAGGATTTTTAGATGTTTTCATAGATCCCTCAAACAATGTCCTTTCATTTCGGCCATCATCGTGTTCTGTGACATAGGTTGGTTTTTATTGATTCAACGATTCCACCAACTTGAATTTTTTGTTACTAAAAGCCAATTTTTTATGCAAAGGAACTGAAAAAAACGCTTGTGTAGAAGCACGTTCGGAGATTTATTGAAATGATATCCCAGTTTTACTCAGAGAGTATTTCCGAGAAAAATTTTTTCCAAATTTTTTCAAATTTTTTGTAAAAAAATATATTTGAAGGAATTAAAGAAATGGGAAAAATTTGAGACAATTTTCGAAAATAGTCCCTGGTTTTTCCAGCTCAAGCATTGTGAGCCGTAAGATTCTGTCAATTCTGTCGTCCTAAGAAAGATAAACTTAGAGAAAAACATAACCAAAGACCCGTACGTATCAGAATAGATGTGGCAAACAGAATACGTGTGGCAAAGAGACTCGAACGTATCTAAATATACAAATGAGCAAACAATCCAACGTTTTCTGTTCTTTTATAACTGTAAGAATTTCAAAGATCCATAGAAATTACCCAAGGTAATGTCAAAGGCCCTACCGAAGTACGTCTCAGAGTATTCAAGTCTTTTTCCCTAAAACCCTGAAACACTTGTTCTCTAAAATTTAATTCTCTACAACTTTGCCTTTGCAACCAACTTTCTAACTCTCATAGTTCTGAAGATCTGGGTCATCCTTCCCAATTATGGAAGAGGCCATAACCCAGGATTAAGTCATATTTCTCCAAAACCCTGAAACACGTGTTCGCTTAAATTTAATAATCTACAACTTCTCCTTTGGAACCATTTTTCTAACTCTGGAGATTAGGGTCATCCTCCCCATTATGGAAGTGGCCATATGCCAGAATTGGGCCATATTTTCCAAAAACCCTAAACACGTGTTCGCTCAAATTTAATTCTCTACAACTTCGCCTTTGGAACCAACTTTCTAACTCTCATAGTTCTGAAGATCTGGGTCATCCTGCCTAATTACGGAAGATGCCATATACTAGTATTGGGCCATATTTCACCAAAACCCTGAAACACGTGTTCGCTTAGATTTAATTCTCTATAACTTCGCCTTTGGAACTTACTTTCTAACTCTCACAGTTCTGGAGATCCGGGTCATCCTGCCCAATTATGGAAGTGGCCATATACCAGGATTGGACCATATTTCTCCAGAACCCTGAAACACGTGTTCGCTTATATTTAATTCTCTACAACTTCGCCTTTCGAACCAACTTTCTAACTCTCATAGTTCTGGAGATCTGGGTCATCCTGCCCAATTATGGAAGTTGCCATATACCAGGATTGGGCCATATTTCAGCAAAACCTTGAAACACGTGTTCGCTTAAATTTAATTCTCTACAACTTCGTTTTTGGAACCAACTTTCTAACTCTCATAGTTCTGGAGATCTGGGTTATCCTGCCCAATTATGGAAGTGGCCATATACCAGGAGTGGACCATATTTCCCCAAAACCCTGAGACACGTGTTCGCTAAAATTTGATTCTCTACAACTTTGCCTTTGAAAGTAAATCTCTGTATTGCGTGTTTAAGCAAATACTGAAAAAAAAACTGTCTCTTATCATTTTGGGCAGAGAAATCTATTTTTGCCCATTCTATGGCTCCCAGTGCCCAGACCCCTGACCCGATTCCAACAAAAAAAAAATTCCCCAGTTTTTTGGTATCAAATGCTTTCATCAAATGATCGGTGGAGCCGTTTGAAAAAAAAAGTGGAGACGGACGGACGGACGGACATTTTTTTTATTGCTGATTCGTCATATTTAGACGATAATAGATGCATCCCCCCATTCCCACCTCGATCTACCCCATGTTACAATAAATTGTTTGTAGTAAACGTATAGGACCTCTTGTACATCGTACGGGTCCAATTAAACAAAAGATTCTAGGCGATTGTTTTGTTTAGTTTTGTCGCTAATTTCGATTTTCTCGACGAAATTAATTGAAAATCTTCGCTGATTTTCTCCATTAGTATTTTTTCTTATGACGGCAGCGATAGCAAAGCCACAATAATTTCTTGTCAACGTTTAGTTATATCGTCCAATTCGCGGAATGAAACGCTTTCACTTGTTGGGGGTCCCTGTGTGATTCATTTGATTATTTTGTAAGTTTTTTTTGCAACCATCAATAACGAACACAAAAAATTGTCTAAACCAGCCCTTTGTTTTATTCTTTTTGAGAAACACAACATGAAGTTAGCTACAGTAGCGACAGAGGGTAACGTCATTGCAAGAAAATCAGCTGATTTTTCAATGAATTCAGATGAGTTGGTGAATTAAAGCAGCTGATTTTTTGCAATGAAATTAGCATCTGCAACTAACTTTACGTTGAGTATTAGCTGTAAATATAAAAACAAAAGACTGTCATGCCCCTGTTAAAACTCAAAATAATTTACGCATAGAGTGGGGGGGGGGGGTGAAATCGTTTCATAACGCGAAGTACCTTATACCCATGTCGTTGGTATATTTGCGGTAAAGGAAAGGTATGGTATGCTGTATGGAAAGGTGTGCGAATAGTCCATTTTAAGTTATTCGCTTACGTGACATGACATGTAGGCAATTCAAGTTCCTTCTGCTGCGATTGTAATACAAAAACACCTTTCAAGCTTGAAGAGAACATGTGTCCGAATAGTCCGATATTGGCACACATGATAACCAAATATTTAATGGGAAATATTCGCATCAACTTATATACTTGGTTCTTAAGTGTGCGAATAGTTCCTTTTCTTCTATTCGCACACATATTTTGTTTTTATGTTTAATCTGAGTAAAAGCCGAAATGGAAACGCAATCAATAAAATCCAACCTGGAACATTCGTCAATTCACTTAGTTTATGATTTGTGTACATATTTTACAATAAAAGAATTTAGTGATTGAAATCGGCTGACGCTGATCTGATAATGTTTTGACTAGTTAATCAATGGCATGAAACAATTTTAAAACCAAATTCAAAATCTCTGTTTCACAATAATTAATTTCTAGAAGTAAGAAACATTCTGTACATAAATCCATGTGTGTTTGACTTAGTTCGGATGATTAACTCGTTTTACAATGTGCGATTGTGAGCAACTTTCAATATTTTTAGCGCAACAATGTGCTTCGAATGAATTCACATGTGGTGATGGCAGTTGCATACCTGATTATCGAAAATGCGATAGACGACGCGATTGTCGTGATGGTTCTGACGAAATCAATTGCGTTGACTCATCGTTACAAGAAAGATGCCGACCTGGAGAATGGCAATGCCAATACGGCGATTGTATTCCATTATCCGGTCTGTGTGATGGCCGTCCTGACTGTCGGGATCATTCGGATGAACGAAATTGCCGTAAGTATTTTCTATATAATTTTTACGAAAAAATTTATTTCATTCAATGAAAATGTTATCGATTCATTTTCATTCACTCGATCACAATCTTTACTTTATTCACCATTCATCACATCACATTCGATCGACATTTGAAAAGTTCCTGATGAAATTGAAGAGAAACCGTGTGCTAGAGATATGTTTCGCTGTGAAAATGGACCTTGCATTCATAAATCGCTGCGCTGCGATGGTGTTATTGATTGTCCGTTTGATATTAGCGATGAGCTTGATTGTCACACTTTGTATTATAATTTTTGTAAGTGGTAGAGTGTGGAATACGTTTCCATCTTTTAATCGTTTGAGTTTGAATCGTACTATCATTAACCTTTAGTCTCCTTTTATTTATCGCTTCTTAACCATGACCATAGCATCTAGACTTTCGTTTGAAGATTAATACAATTGTAAGTTAAGCGACATTCCTCTGCAACGTCACTCAGCTAATCGAAAGTAACGAATGGGGTTTTTTGTTTGCTTTAAAAACCAGATAATTGGTAGAGCAGCACCCCGGAAAGGTGAAGATTCTCGGTTCGGATCCCAGTCGTGGAGTTAAATTTTCTTTCAGATTTAGTTTCAGAAATACCATTTCTCTCTCATAATTTCGATTCAAAAATTAAATGCTCGAATTTCGTTCACTGATAACTGAAAAAATGATTCAAGATAATTGGAAAAAATAGTGGAATTCGACGGACACTTACACGAGGATGACTATCATTCCTATCCTCAAACTAGATGATAAAAACAAAAGTGATCGAGTTTGTAATGTGCTGAAACATAAATCAAAAGGACCTTGGAGAAGCTCTCCCTTCCAACACCTAACAAAAATCGGCTATAAAAATAACATCAATGTTGAATTCTTTGTAGTGTAACACGAATGCTGAAGAAAAATAAACTCTCTAATTCGATTTGATTGAGCAACACTAAAATCACACTCATTACATCGCAAATCATAACCTTAAAGTTTTTTTTTAAAGTATATCTGAGCCAGAAAGCTTTCTACAATCGAACGACTTTATTAACTTTTATGCCAATAATTTCAGATAATGCAACAACCACCGAAGCACCTCGATTGAATCTCAGAACATATCCGAATGAACAAACCATTAAAGAAAGTAAGTAGCAAAAACACGTAAATTTTATTATGGTGATGGTTTGTGTATTTTTAATGCAAGGAGTTAAAGTTTTTGAGAAATTATTTTTCCTGACTGGTGTAAAAGGCATATCATAACTTCGAAACTGATGACGCCAACAGTTTGTGCAACAGGTGCAGGAAGTGGGGAGTTGTATTTCTAGATGTGCGTCATCACTTTCGCACCTACACGATAGAGATGAGCGGGTCGGCCATTTTTCGAAACCCGACCCGGACCGAATCCGACCCGATAAAATTTTTCGAAACCCGAAACCCGAATTGTTTCTTAACCCGACCCGGACCGAACCCGACCCGATAAAATTTTTCGAAACCCGAAACCCGAACTGTTTCAAAACCCGACCCGGACCGAACCAGACACTCAAGTTTTTTGAAACTCACAACCCAAATTACTTCGAGACAAAAATTATTTCAAGGCCCGACGTCTGCATTCTTCACGGACCTTAGACTAAAACAAAATTCGTGTATTGTAAGATGTTAAAATTTAGACGAGTTTTGTAAAATGTAAAAAGTCAATAAAGGATCGGGAGCCGAATAAAATGATACAACAACCCGACCCGGACCGAACCCGACCCGATAATATTTTTCGAAACTCGAAACCCGAACTGTTTCCAAACCCGGCCCGGACCGAGCCCGACCCGATTAAAATTTTCGAAACCCAAAATCCATGAACCCGAAAAAAAATTCGGGTTCGGGTCGGGTTTTTCGAAGTTTCTGGCAACCCGCTCATCTCTATTACACGAGTGCTTTTTTATGCGTTTGTGAAGTCAACTAGAACGCGAGTTCTGAGATCGCACGTGCTGGTTTGGAGATTGTTATTTTGAGTCGTGAAAATGTATCCCTCGCCCTCGGCTCGTGTTGTAAGCGCCACACAGTGGGTGATACTGTGTTCATAAACCTAATACTGTTGAAGCTTTTTTGACATAAGTTCTAAAATTTCGCTAAAATTATTTTATACTAACTAAATATTATAGGAACATTCAACAAAAATGTTGACTTTTTGAAAAGTCAAGAATCCTACTTCAGTATTGACGAATTTCCATACATGGCTAATTCCATCACCACCATAACCTAACCTAAATCTGGAAGCGCAGAAAAGTTATTACGTTGGGAGGGTCCGGCATTTGTGACGCATTTTTTTAATCAAAAGTGAAAATATTTCAAAAGAATTTTTTGCGTTCCGAAGCTGTAAGCGTCACTCAAATTGATATCAGTTTTTTTTTTTGGAAGAAGGGACGAGGACTTGCGTCACGTTCCCTTTTAAAAAGGGGTTTTGTTGTGATATCAGTAGTTTTGGGAGAAAAGAGAAAACAAATTTTCAGCGAAAAGAAATTTCGGCGAAAAAAAATTTCAGCAAAAAAAATTTTCAGCGACAAAAAATTATCAGTGAAAAAAAATTTCC
>WJQU01004086.1:0-13651 GCA_029228625.1 Pseudolycoriella hygida
GGCCCTTGGGCCGACAGTGCCCAGATTCAATACCATAAAATATTTTTCGACTACCTTTCAGGAAAAAAAAAGTTTTTGAAAATCGGTCAAGATTTACTCAAGTTATCGTGTTGACGGACAGACCGACAGACAGACCGACAGACCGATAGACGGACATTGTTTTTTTCGCTGATTTGTCATCTGGAGGCAACAAAAAAGGTTCCCCCTTACTCCCGGGTTCGAATTCGCAATGTAACAAACGTGGTAGTAAACGCATCAGACCTACGTACTTCGTACGGGTTTTAACATGGTTTTTTTTAAGGTTGGTAGCACTTTCGCAGAGATATAGCGAAACTAAAACAGAAATCACCCTTGAAGAGATTTAAAATAAAAGATATGGACATCAGAAAATCACGAAAGTTAAATTAGTCAAAATCTGTTGAGTGATTCGGGCTGTAGAGTCCTCAGTGTGGGTCCCACGCGATCCTAACGTAACATGGGGTAACATGAGGTGGCAGTTGGGCGGATGCATTTATTATCGTCTAAATATGATCAATCAACAATAAAAAAAATGTCCGTCCGTCCGTCTCCACTTTTTTTTCCAAACGGCTCACCCGATCACCCTAAACTTTTTTTCCCCTGATGATGATTCAAGTTCGAAGATGAGCAAAATCGATCAAGTGGTTCCGGAGATATGGTCGTAGAAGTGACCAAAAACATAGTTTCTCGAGGGTCGCTGAAGCTTTTTCGCAAATATCTCAGTATAGCACGGAAATTGCTCATATTGGTGTCAAATGAAAGGATTTAATGTCAGAAAATTGAGAAAAAATTTTTGTGGGAATCGAGTCAGGGGTCGAGGCACTGGGACCAATGGAATCGACGAAATTGAGTTTTTTGGCCATATACGAAAACAGTTTTTCGTGTTTATTTCCTTAACTATGCAATATGGAGATTCACTGTCAAAAGCAAAGTTGTAGAGAATGAAATTTTAGAGCACACGTGTTTCAGGGTTTTGGGTAAAAATTCCTCAATTCTGGGATATGACCACTTCTAGAATTGGGAGGGATGATCCATATCTCTAGAACTATAAGAGGTAGAAATATGCTTCCAAAGGCAAAGTTGTAGAGAATAAAACTTTAGAGAACACGTATCTCAGGGTTTTGGGTAAGTGGGATATGACCACTTCTAGAACTGGGAGGGACGATCCGTACCTCTAGAACTATAAGAGGTGAAAGTTGCTTCCAAAGGCAAAGTTGTAGAGAATAAAATTTTAGAGAACACGTTTCTCAAGGTTTTGGGTAGAATTGCCCCAATCCTGGGATATGACACTTCTAGAATTGGGAGGGATGATCCATATCTCTAGAACTATAAAAGGTACAAAATTGCTTCCAAAGGCAAAGCTGTAGAGCATAACATTTTAGCGAACACGTGTCTTAAGGTTTTGGGTAAAAATGTCACAATCCTGGGATATGACCACTTCTAGAATTGGGAGGGATGACCCATGTCTCTAGAACTGTAAGAGGTAGAAGGCTGCTTCCAAAGGCGAAGTTGTATAGAACAAATTTTTAAAGAACACGTGTTTCAGGGTTTTAGGGGAAAATGTCCTAATCCTTGGATATAACCATTTCTAGATTTGAATGGTCTGAGATGTACTTCGGTAGGCCCTTTAACATTACCTTGGGTAATTTCTATGGATCTCTGAAATTCTTATAGTTATAAAAGAACATAAAACGTTGGATTGTTTGTTTATTACTACATTAAGATACGTTCGAGGGTTTTTGCAAGATTTGTTCTATTTGCCACATCCACATTGGTTAAGTTTTCGAATATTTCTTTAATGAAGAGATTTTTTGTGCAGTGTTGCAGAGAAAAAAGGGGCGAACTTTTTAGTTCGTGGAAGTATGGATCAGAGGCCTCTCCTAAGTGGTCTAGGTCGGTTCTGAGATCAAGCCTAGTGCAATTTTTTTCCCCATTTTTGTTTTTAGCTTCCGGCTTTTTTAAGGATTGGAGATGTTTTTTGCGCCGTTTCTTCGGACGGGTTTTTCAATATTGCCCTTTCGGCAATTTCCAGTGCAATTTAATGTGGACGCAATTTCATACACTTTAGAGTGAAGGCAATGTTTACGTAGATACGTTGGAGTCTTTTCGTAACATCAACTCTGTTTGTCTCATCTATTCTGATACGTACGGGTACCTTGTATATGTTTTTACTTTGTTTTGTTTTTCCATACAAAAAATTGGGAATCCATTTGCAGTACAATTTGTTGGAGAAAAGTCCATGGGCTGCCGCCTTACACTACCTCGCTACCAAAAGTGTTCGATAGACCAGTTGGAATGTCGAGGACTGGAGATGCGGCTGTCGCGGGCTCAAGATACCCATTTTTTTTAAAGAACGATATCTTAATATATTTTCTTAAGAAGAATTATGAATATCGAATATGAAAATGTAAAAAAAAATTTGTTTTTAAAATAAATAAATGGTTTATTGGTGCATCTAGGTGCACACTGACTGAAATCGGTATAGGTCAGTCACCTGTCACGCGATTTCATAAAGGTTTGCTTTCATGAATTCTTTATTGAATTCTCTGTGTAACTACGTTCCTTGAAATTTTTTAAATCATATTTATTCACCGCAATGCGTTCCCTAAGGAGTCGATTTGATGCTTTTGGTGAATAAAGCACATGCATCAACGGGAAAAATTTTTTATCCACTCAGGGTATTAAACCTTCGGTTCGGGATGCAAACCTTCCCCTCGAAGATAAAACAATTTCTCCGCATGTGCATAAATGTTGCTTTAGTGGAGTCAAAGTTGAAATTTCAATATGAAATTAAAAATTTGAAATTTCAATATGAAAACTGAGAGGCGGCAAGGGAACTTGACTCACCAATATCACATTAAAATATTTGTGACCTCCCGGATACCGATCATACCGACATTTTGAAGTACAATCGGAATACTAATAATTAGTCGAAAAAAGTTTTCCTTCGACGTGTGTTCAAGAAAACAGTAATGTTTCTGCCATAACTCATGGAACCCACCCTATTCGACATCCCAAATTTGATGAAGTTCAAAATGTAGGGGTATCAGCGACATATACCTCTCTAAAATTCACGAAATACTAAAGTTGGATTCAAACCGTCCGTCGTATGGAATTTCTGGATGCCGTATGGTCTTTTTATTTACTTCAAGTTTATACAAAGTTCATCTATTTGTGTAAAATACAATCCTATAACAGCACTTAAACCGACGGCCAAATAAATTCGTAAACAGCGGATGTGAATATCGATACGGCGATGACAGATACGAAATATATTGGTACGATCTTCCAACCATGAGAATTCTCAATGTGTGCACCAACAATTACTTGAACCATCACTTTAATCCACAAGTGAAACTCACTGAAACGAAAAATTATTAAGATCAGAATACACCACAGGGTATATTCTTACGTTCGGTTTACGAGCGCCAAAGTTAGGAAACGCCAGAATTCATGGCACCGATTCGGATCATAGCCGAATTTTTCAGTCAAATAGTCTGGGTCACAGGCATAATAAACAAAAGCCTGAAAAATAAACAAAGGTTTTACTTGTACGGTTGCAGTGACACCCGGAGGACAATATTCATTAAATTTGATTTACGTCACGTGATTTCATTCATAATTTGCACCATGATTGCTATAAGTGCATTGATAGGATTCGACCACTCGTGCTTGCCCTCGTAACTGTTTGCAGGAATTGCATCTTTTTCGAATGGTTGATTTGAGACAATTTTGCATGTAGCACTTCTCTGTTTGTGCTACAACAAGTCAAATTGTCTACAATCAACCGTTCCAGGAGGGGCACATGTATAATTATCTAATTTTCATTTCAAACCGCCCATTTTACCTGAATAAATGAAATTCCAAATATAAACCAGGGAACGTAGTTTGGTGGTGGTACTTTTTGCGCCATGACTAATACGGGTTTCCTCAGTTTGCCTGAACGTCTCTTACTCGCCATTGTGCTAACAATGTGGTTATTAGTTGCTGCGGAAAAAAAATTTCTCTTCGCGCTACTAACCTAGTCTGTGCGTTTTTCGTCAAATTAAGCTTTAAATTACAACACAAAGTACAAAATCGGATTGGTTGGTGTTTCTTTGATTTAGCTACTCTTAACAGTTCTGTTCCCTTCCCTTCCCTTCTGTTCCCTGTCTTCAATCGGACTGATGAAACCGCGCGAAAAATTGTCAACGCAATCAAATTCCACTGAACGTGTGTGCAAAACTTTGTTCAGTGTATTGTATTTTGTTGTGCCCTTACAATTCCAGAGCTCTGAGCGTTACAAAGAGAGCGTTTTACCCGTTTTACCTGAAATGTTAATGAAACTCACACCTTTTATACTCTTACACTTAGACTATCTACGTACATCTTTGTGTACAGTTTTTCACGTAGTAATAACTGCAACGGCCATATCTGCCGTAATTTGCATAAGAAACTTATTGATCACTTTTTGAGAGAGAATTACATATATTTTCTCTCTCAAAAAGTATTCACTAAGTTTCTTATGCAAATTACGGCAGATATGCCTCTATATTTACTCATTGAAACCGCCTGAAGCCAGAGACATTGAAATCATTTTTAAACTTTACTTTGCATCATTTTCAAAGATTTATGTTGGGAAATCTTTGCTTTGGAATCGTCCATAAATGGCGTATGTGCTTAGGAGGCTTGGGGGAGGCGAGATTAGAGTGTGTTTGACAATGCAAACGATGCAAACAGAATGACGAGAGGGGTTAGGGTTTCCCGAAAAAGATGGCGACATGAATTATCTCTATCTCCCAGTGAATTATCCCCCAGAATGAAAAAAAGGGAATTATCGCCCAGACAAGTGGGAATTATCACCAAGCAGGTTTTCTGCGGTAAATTTGTCCAAGGAAAATGCCACTTGTAAGGGTTCTAAAGCGTCAGATTTGTATAAGGAAATGCTTTTTGTAAAATGCCTTCCCTGGTGATAATTACTGCGCGATAATTACCATTTCTCTATGCGATAATTCCTTGGGTGACAACTCCTTTTTTTCAGTTTTTTTCGGTCTGGGAGACAATTCCTGTCACCGAAAAAGACGTCACCTTTCAATAACATTCTAGAAAGGTAAATTGAGTAATTTGGGTTGGTTGGAACCTTTGCGCAGGCAACCCAACAAATTGTCATAACTATATCGTTTGATTACACCCAAAGACTTTGATTTTGACTACAAAACTAACATTTTTGCCAATAGCAAAGCTTGAGCCTTTACTAGTAACCTTACGTCTTCAATCACAAATATGATTTTGTCGTTTTTAACCAGTTTTTAGAATATGACAGGGGAGAGGGGCCGGTCAAATATTCAGAAAAACGTTTTTTCTATCAATATTGGTATCAGAAGTCTAACAATAATTCATTTGCTTCATCATAGGAATGCTTTCATTACGACGACGGGAGCTGCCGTTACTTGACGGTGCTTACCTGCGGCTGAAAAGCTTGTATCATGAGTGCAATGCCAGCTATAAAACCTTTAGATGAACATCCTACTATGATTTTGTTATCGTTTTTATCATTTTATTTTCCTTATAACGTTTAATTTTACTTGCGAATAAAAAGTTTAATTTTCAGTAAAAACAAAAAAAACATCAGTAAAGACGAGGGTTGGTCGAATTCGATCTTTTTTTTTCGAAACGCCTGACCTCATAGTATAGTTGCTGTAGAATGGTCCCAAAAATGTTTTGTAGAAAAACGTTTTTTTTTTTTAATTCGATCTTCATTTGCCTCTTTTGGAAAAACGCATTTTAGGCGTAGTTCCATGTGGTATGTCTTAAAAATAAATGTTTTCTTGAACGTATGCAAGTTCTAAATAGGCTTTTTTCGGACTAGTACTTTGATGGCACTTCAAAATGTCGCTAATTGGGCGTTTAAAAAATTTGTAATGTAGAATTGGCAAGTCAATTTGTCTACCCGACTTATAGCTTTAATATTGAAATTTCAACTTTGACTCTACCAAAAGAATATTAAAGATGAGTAAAAATTATCATTGGAGATGGTCATTATGCATTGCATAATGTTTTTTCGAATCAAGTTGGTCCTACTAGCGTTTGGGTTCCCGTTATGATTTGTTCAAATATTTTGTATGAACAGTTGGTAACAAGGAAGCTTTATTTTGCACAAAACAACTTGCAAACTTGGGTAGTATTACCTGATCAGACCTTAAGGTAAAACCAATCTATTGATGAAGTGCACGCGTCCACTCAATGCTTCAGATCAAGTTATTGCTCTGGACAGTTACCTGTTCTATCTGCAACACACATGAGATAGACAAAGACTCAAAACTTTTTCAATAAAAAAATTGTTAATATTAACAAGTCAATATGCTACAGATGTCAACGTCAGCACTTGCCAGTGAGGCCATAACATAATTTGATTGTACAGCAATATACCGGGACTATCCAAATTTCTGAGTTGCCTTTGTCCGTAAACAACGTACTCTGGATGGATCAATTTCAAGTCTACACCAGCATCAATAAGTCGTTGTGCCGCTTTCAATTGTTTTTCTGGAGCTTCATATGTTCGAAAGTCTCCAATAAATCCGATACATATACTCACTGCATTGTAGTTTTTAGTATGCGCACCGACTGTATACCCACAACCTTCATACGCTCGTCCATCACCACCAACCAAAAAATTTAATCCAATATCATCCCAACCATTGACATTCATGTGATGACCTTGGATTTGCAGAACTCTTGACGCACAATGCGACTATGAAATTAAAAAAAAAAGTTGCAAGCGGATGATTTTTCAAAAGGGACCCTGAATGTTTGGATCATAGGTCTCTTTTGCTAATCATCAGTGGTTTGAATTTATCCGTAATATTCTTATGCGATTCCCCAGTAGGGTTTGATTCATAATGTCTACACCAAAATGCCATACCTATCATTCTTCGATTGTAGTATCTTCCCTACAAATCATCAAAACCTTGCAAACCGATTTTTCTAAAAAAATCAATAAAAATTTTTAGCTCATGAAAACCTTTGTCGTTCTAAGGTTCTAAGGACCACAAATACTTTGAAAAACCTCACGTGACAAATACCTCGAGCCGAAGGTGACAGGTAACATCACGGGGTTACTGTTCGTTTCAAATAGCCAATTATTAGTAGATTATGCACCTTTACCGAAAATTGTTCTTTTGCCTGGTGGGGCATTGCATTTTGGCCCTATCGAGGAGAACAGATAAATCGAGATATGTAAAGCCCTAGAGGGATAAGGTTGAGATTATCATTCTAGACAGATATTTGTATAAAACAAAAGATCATAAACTGTGTTTTACATAACTTCCTCAACAACCAGAGGCGCCGACTTTCAACCGGTTCAACCGGGGCAAAATGCTTCCTTTGTGTTTAAGAAAAACAATATAAGTTGTCTGAACGTCAGATTCGCCGACTTCCAGGGGTAGCCGAGACTAAAGAAACCAAAGGAGAGATTTGTTGCGTGCTTCACGGGAATAAAAATCTTAACTTTTAAGTCTTACGTAATTTCGCTAGCTAAACTATATGACGGCTTGTACGTATGTGATATGATTCAGCTTCGGCTTAATGTGTACATATTTATACGAAAAAATTTTTTTGTACGACCAATAGTCGGCGCCTCTGTCAACAACATACGTACACGTATGGAAGAACGAAGTACCGAAGTACGTCTGAGACCATTGATTTTGATGGCCTAAATGTTCTCTCCTGCATCATATCAAAAAGAGGACCAACGTAGCTTCTTCAAGGAATCCTGAAACTATTTTCTCTAAAATGTAATTTTCACCTACTTTAACTTAAGTAGCAAACTTCAAACTGCCGTAATTTTATAGATATGTGTCATACCTCACAATTTTAGAAGTTGCTTTATGCCGGGATTTGAAAATTTTCCTCTAAAACCCTGAAACACGTTTTCTCCAAAATTTTATTCTCTACAACATAAGCAACACTCTAACTGCCACAGTTTTAGAGATATGGGTCATCCCGCCCAATTCTCGAAGGCCATTTTTTCTCAAAACCCTGAAGCGCGTGTTCTCTAAAACTTTATTCTCTACAACTTTGGCTAAGAAACTCAATTTCACTGATCCGATTTTAACAAAAAAATGTTTCCCAGTGAACAAGTCTTTGCAGAGATATTTGCGAAAAAGTTTCACCTCGAAAAGCCACGTTTTTGGTCACTTTTTCGACCTGTGAACTTGAATCTTGTTAGAATCAAAAGTAGGCCTCTTCCATCTGTCAAAGTGACGTTTGAAACGTCAAATGAAAAAAAATTCGAAATAGTCAGATAATCCTTTGTCTTTCCTCAATTCTGATGCCAAAGCAGCGTTTAAAACGTCACTTTGACAGATGGAAAAGACCTCCTTTTGATCACGGTCTTTCAGGGAAAAAAGTTTAGGGTCATCGGTGCAACCGTTTAGAAAAAACTGACGGGACAGACTGACTGACATTTTTTTTCGCTGATTCGTCATCTCTAGACGATGTATTCCAATCACTTCCGCATCAATCTACCCCATGTAACAATACAATGTCTAGTAGTAAACGTATGGGCCTTTTGTAGGTATACTCCGTACGGGTCCAAATGGAAGAATTTTGTAAGTACTTCATTTTTGCTGCAGACGCTATGGTTGTATACATTTTGAGAATATGTATTTCCTTGGTGTCACATAAGAATATTAAAGTGAACTTGTGTCCACTGATAACAATTTTTGCATTTGTCATAAGAAAATCAATTACATAATCTGTACAATTTGGCGTAACAGTGTGAGAAATTATCACCACCCTGACAGGAAGTGCTAGTGGCTTGCCTTCATTTTTCGGCAGCAGAGCCCCATATTTATTTCTGTCTATTAATTCGAAGTCATCGCTAATTTCAAGTGAAACATCTGCAAAAGTCGAGAATTATTAAAGAACTCAACTAAAGAACTACTAAATTTGTAATAACCGTATTTGTAACCCGTACGTTCTCTAGTATATTTTCTCTATCTCTTATTTCTTGACATAAAAAATGTTGTGTTACAGGCATATTTCTTATTTTATAAGGCGTACGCCACATAAATTTGAGTGATTTTCGTAAAATTCAGTCTAAATTCGCTAATCGTCCGTTTTCGACTGTCCATGAAAAAAATATCATGGAAAATCGGATTTATTTGACTTTTTACAGACTTGCCCTAATTCGCATAAGAAACTTAGTACAAAAGAGACAAAAAACTTTATGTGAACTTTTGTATAGATCTTCTTTTCTCTCTTCCTCACTAAGTTTTTTATGCAAATTACGGCAGAGACGTGGTAAACGCGTATTGTCTGTTTCGTACGGGTCCCTCAAGAATATGCATAAAAAATAATAACTAGTAAGAGCGAACGTTTTGTAAAATGTTTCTATTCGAAACTCTGGATGGCTCGTCAACGCCAACCAGCACTCTGTACATAAGTAGAAACAGTTTGCAAAACGAAGTTTTTTTACTATTCTACATAAAGCGACAGTCTGAAACCTAGACATTTCAGGAAACAACACATAGACTCCTTACCTGATATGTACGATTTGTATAAATAATAACCAACTCCACCAAGTGCAGTTACAATCACAGCTATGCATCCAACCACAAAAACAGTAAGCGAGCGTTTGTTTCCAAAACATAGTGCAATTCTCTCATTGCACTTGTCTTTCTTATTAAACTTCAAAGAATGGTTTTCGATATTTCGGTCGTCCTTACCATCCACGACGAAATTTGTAATCGTCACTGGCCCATTAAAATAAGTATTGTTTCCGATTGTTACATTTGTTGAATTTTCCACAGAAACATTTCCAATATTCGCTTTGAACGGTTCAATTTGTTCAATTAAGCTAGATCCAAACTTTCCATTGCATTCAAATTCACTTTGACCTGAGCAGGTAGTATCAGTAACTGATAACGTATCTTCATAAGAATCAGCAATCGCTTCAACGGCAGACATTGAAAGAGAATGACACACGTAAATTTGCAATGCGTAAGCAGTAAGTTTACGTGTCTTGTTAACGAGCTCGCACCACTTCACCTAATGCGCTTCAATAAAAGCAATTTGTCCGGAAAGGCAAAACTTTCAATTTATTCTTGGAAGTAAATAAAGATAAAGTGTGCAAAATTATATAACAAGGTTATTTTGTCGCTGTCAACGCATTAGCTACCTTCAAGAATACTTAATTGGGCGTCATTCATAACAAACGAGAGGAAGACGAATGGTCCCAAAGATTTGAGGAAAAGAACATTATTTTTAGACGAAATTTTGTTTGACGGAAACGTTAGGCTTTAAGAGACTCCAAAAAAGTAACAAAATAGTAGTTTTTCATACAAGTTACGTATGAAGGCAATTTAACGCAATACATGTGAGATTGCCGATACGCGCCGAAGACGAGCGAAGGCGAAAGCGGCTGTGAGCGAAAGATGACCGCATGCGACACCGAAATGATGCACGAAAAAGCGAGCTTTTTGTGGCAAATTGCATAAAAATACTTTCTCTAACTTTACTTCGGGAGATTGAAATGGCCAGACTGAGTTAGTTAGCTAACATTTCATAGGTAATACTCAATACCTGACAGTTAATAGCCGATATTTAAAAGTTGTTAATTTATAGCTGAAAAACTTTTGATGCTAATCTTTTCTGGCATTGAGCTCTGTTATCGAGCACTACAGTACGACAGTTTTGCTAATAAGTTAATATTATAGTTGATCTTAGTTGATAATTGACAGAGCTATGGTCGATTGAAAATGTAAACCTTACGTGTAATACCAACCCGAGCTAACAAGTTAGGCAAGGCAGTCGACCTGTCAAATAAACTTGAGCAGTTTAAAATGGACAAAACGACCGGACAAAAGCTTTTTTCCCTTCAAGAAATCCGGAAGGAATACCAGAGACCAGAGTAGTGACTAATCAGATCGTACAGAATCGCTCTCAACGGCAAAGTTCAAAGTTAAATGTACATGTTGAGGGGAACATTTTCGCTTATGCGAGTACAATGGGCCTCACAGATAGCCTCATGGCTCAAAGTCGGTCATAAGGTCGGACTAGGACCTAAAAATTTAAATTTTAGTATGTTGTAGTAGAAGTTGAAGAGTTTTTTTGTTAAGTCTGGGTCTTATGCCCTAAGGTCAGATTCGTATTTGACATTACCTTGGACAATTCCTGAGAGTCGCTTAGATAAATGAGATTTGAAAACAAAGTGCAAAGTTGGGATTTCTATTATCCGGACAGCGGCGCCGAGTATAGGGGGGCAGGGAAGTAAGTGCCCCCCCATGAAATGATCCATGGGGGACAACGCCACCCATGACGAGAGGAATAAACATAACAAATTAAACGGAAGGTAAATTTAATCACTTTCTGAACAGAAATGGCACATTCAAGGCATTCGATGAAGTGTTATTCCAAACTTCTAGCCCATACATTTTTGAAGTCAGTTCTTGATGTATATGTTACGCGGGTGAACCGAGGTTCAGCACCTAGGCCGCCTTTGGGCCTGTTGTGCTCAACCTGTATTTGCAAACCACTACAAGTAGCATATATCTGTAGAGTTTTCAACGAAACGGGCCTGAATTTCTCATGAGAATGTCTCAGAATTGCACACTAATGGCCAGAACAGATTCGTTTTTCGAAAGTTTCCAATAATTTAACTATGAACTAAAAAGTATTTTATTATATCAATTGAAGTATTTTAGGTAGACTTTCTGAAGGGTTTCAAGAACAAAAGTCGTATCCATCACCCTCAAAAATCATTCTGAACTCTAAAAAACACCCAATTTTTTACAAAATTTAGTAACATTTAACGAAAATACATAAATTTCGGCATGTTTTTCAGCATACAAACGGATTTTAAGGGTAAAGGAGATGACTTTTGTTCTTGGAAGCCCACAGAAAGTCTACCTAAAATACTTCAATTGATATAATAAAATACTTTTTAGTTCATAAAAACGTCGCGTTATTGCTTTTGATAATCCGGCACCACTGACCTTATAATTAAGAATATTTTTTGTAAAATCTTTAATTGCTGTGGATCCATTAAATAACAAAAATAGAAAAATTTCTGCTCGCTTCGCTCGCGTGCACACTTACTTCTGTCACATAAACAGCAAATAATGCAGCTTCATTCGGAATCTATTACTTCAAAAATTTTCTTATAACTTTCGCTATAAAAGCAAACATTAGCTACCGTTTCATTGCTTACTTCGGCATGTTTGCCAAATACACATCATCAAATTAAAAAATGTTGCTTGCCCCTCATGGACGGTAAACAAGTCGGCGACGCTGTATCCGGAATTTGTTTAGTTTAGTCACCTAAGTAAGTGTAAAAAGTGACATTTCTTTACATAAAAAGTTTCACAAACTTATACATTTCCGCAAAGTTACAAATGTCAACGAACACTTATTATGCTTTTCTAAGCAATCTCAGAACATCGATTCGCAAGTTGTGATTAGAAATTAATTATTGCTAATGTGCTTAGACCGGGACGTAGTATGAGCGGCTTATACATTTAATATTACGTTCGGAGCAGATAAAGGTCCGAGAACGGAATTAGAAATCTGTACTGTCGATACATACCTAAGATCCTTGCCTTACTTCAAAAGATCATAGTCGGTAAAGAATTTTCAAAGAAATGGTCCGAGGTCTAAGAAATTTAATACAAGAGACGTGCTGACTCTACTTTATCATTCCAGCACATAGGTTTCTGAACAAAATGTCAAATTATGATGGAGAGGAGATCTCATGCTGGAGTGATATAAGATCGTTCAAACTTCACACATGAAAATAAAAGCGAAATTGAGCGAATCGCATTTGTATGGAAATTCAATCTTATAAAAACAAAAAAAAGTTCGCCAAGTTGTATTTCTTACAAACCTTACGCGATGCGATTCGCATTGATGGCATTTGTGAAAACTTATCGGAATTGCATGAAACCGGTTCCCTTCGAAAAATATCGTGACGGTGGACAAAAAAGGCCAACGGTCTTTTTGATCTACCTGTTCACCCTGAGAAGCTAAGTGTCAAAAACAATCATTTTTTGCAACATTTTTTACTTATATCTCTGCAAAATTAGCACGTAAATCGCTCTTCAAGGTTTCGATGAAAGTTGTTGGAAAAATTGCGACGAACGTTTTGTCCATGAAAGTACGGGTCCGATGGTTGGTCTTAAGGTCGACCCCAGAGATACATGACGCTGGCACCTCACCATTTAGAACTGCATCGAATGAAGGCTATTTCACTTAGGCATTCGAATGGACGTAGCCATAAGTTTTTCTGTTCGCCACATCTATTATGATGCGTACGGGTCCCTTGCATAAAAAGTCGAGCATTAGTGTGGGTTGCGATTCACTAACGAAGTCGAATATTTCCGCCAGGACAAAGCGACCAGGTGTGGCGTCTGCAAAAGCAGCTGGTCGAAAGCACACAAAGTTCTCCAGAATCAAGCAGAGCTACTACCACTTCAATGCGTTTGCAGACGAGTCTTTCCCGGACATTCGAAAGAGTTTCGTTAGCCATTCAACAAGGAAATACAATGTGCGTCATCTCCAGTATCCCGACAAGTACGCCAATGGAGGAGATATATTTCGTCCAGTGATTGGACCCGTACGAAGTACAAAGGTCCTATTCCTTTACTACAAACAATTT
>WJQU01004087.1:0-17433 GCA_029228625.1 Pseudolycoriella hygida
TCGGAGAAATTTTTTTTTTCGATGAGAAATTTTTTTCGGAGAAATTTTTTTTTTTGGACTCTGCAAAGTTAGGTAAACGGCGACACCGGAATTTACAAACAAAACTTTTGTATTTTTGGCGAGAAAGAAAAAAAATTTAAAAGCCTGACATCCAAAGAAAATGATAAATATTAAAATAATTTCTCTCGCGATTCAAAATTTCCTTCTCAAAATAAATCATCTCCGACTAGAAAGCCTGCGTTTTAGATTTTTCTTTGGATCGTTTGAGAAATTCATATTTTTCCATGACACTTAAGGGGGCGGCTACGGGCCTGTGCCTGGATAGAATGCGCATGTCCACAGACATATTTTTCGATGGGAGAGAACTCTTTCAATTATGCGTGTCATTTGGCATGTTGGTAGCATGCATACCAAAATTTGATTCAACATGCGCATTCTATCCACGCACAGTCGTGCCAACTCAGCATTTCTCTGGTTGAAATTTTTAATCGAATAATATACAAATTTGTGGCGCACTAAACACGTCAATTATTCGACAATGATATGAAATTGTGAAAAGAGAGAGATAAATTCTTTTACACTGAGGGCCGTTCATAAAGTTTGTCACGCGAAAATCAGCCTTTTTTGATTTCGCGCCCTCGGTGGAGTGAATTTTATTGTTTTTTTTTTGTCCATAGAATTGTATGATTTTTTTCCAGAGCTGTCCGACTCGTCCGATTATCGGAGCTCAAAGTCAACGGGACCCCTACATATCGGCTGACACATCAGATCCGCTTCCCAGCAGTGTAACACTTCCCTGACATTTATATTATTTACATCCAGGGTCTGCGGTGACACAGCACGAATTTTCGAGTTGCTTTGACCTGTCATTCATAAAAATGTCTGACGGCGGCCACCCAGACAAGTTAAAATTAAACTGATCTGCTCTCTGAAACTTCCTTCTTTAATCGAATCAGTTATGAGGGCAATTCCCAGCCAATAAAAATTATTTCGTTGTAGGCACTGTCAAACTTTTGTATACAAATTTTGATATTCCCTTCTTAAACTGGTCAGGTATACATTCCGTCAATTCAAAGATTTCATCGCGTGTTTTCCCTCAAACTTTAACCCACAATGTAAAGTCACCACCAAATTATGTCAAATCCGGGCCAGAATTTCACACATTCACACATCCAATTTTAATTTACGTTCTTTTTATTTACGTTCGGTTTGCATTCATTTTCTGAGAGTCATTCCGGTTGTCAAAAACCAATTAATAAGAATTCTAAACGTTTGTGATAACCTGTGCAATTGGGTGCTGTAAATAATGCGACGAAATTTGTGTTCGAAGTTGTGAAGTTTGTAAAGTGAAACTAGAATCTAAAAGGTGAGAAATGTACTTGTCATCAAATATACGTAAAAAACGTATTTAGTTCACACCAAGTAGCGATCGATCATTCATTTACGTTGACGTGATTTACCAAATAAAATCGCAATTAGTGGCGTTCAGTTGTTTATTGAATTAGTCATGTTGAATAGTCAGGTCCACTAAGTTTTACAAGTCGACGGTTTGAAGAGTCTTTTTCAATCAACTTGTGACTCTGGAGGTGGGTAGCGGCCGGTTTTCCACTTAAACGTCATTTTCCAAAGATATTGACTTATCAAATATTTACTTGACAATTTCTTTCATCGATAAAAATATATGAATTGAGATTATAGACACGTTCAACGATTCATTTGATTATCTCCATTGAAGTAATTGTCTAGCAACTAGACAATGAAGATTGCGTAACAATCGACAATAGTCTCTCTCATCCCAATCGAAATTCGTGCTTTTTAAGTAGTAACTTTTTTCTTCTAACTCCGCTCCTCATTGTTTAAAATTATTTATTTTTATTTCAGATATCCCAACCCCTCATCATGATTACCTACTGTCCACCAAACGTTACTTTGTCCGAAATATGGACGAAAAATGGAATATCGCATTGTTTCGTGGACACCGTATCCTCGTCAGTTATTGCAGGATTTTTATTGGTTTTCGGAACGTTGCAGCTAGTTATGTATCGTCGATATGCGATACTTATCGAGGACGCCGATCAAATAAGGAAATCAAAGTTGTACAATTTACAAATTTTCCTGTCGATGTTTGTGCCTTTACTGGCAATCATCAGGCTTTGCTTTCAATTAACAATTTATAAAGACGGAATTTATGGTTTCATGGTATGTTCTCCAGTTGCGACTATGTCGTAAAAAATTTGTAAACAAATTGTCCTTTTGCAGATTCTTTCCGTTGTTCTCACTTGTGTTGCGTATCCATCTTCCATTTGGTTGGTGGTCAAAGAGCGATATTACCTACTGCCATCGCTTCCAACTAGAGGTCATGGATTGGTGCTGTTGATTTTTTGGAGTTTAGTGTTCATCGTTGAAAATTTGTCTTTTGTTAACATGCGACACGAAGATTGGTGGTTCAATTTGAAGAGTACAAAAGACAGACTGGAAATGACATTTTTCGTGCTTCGCTACGTTTCCGGGCTGTTCATTTTTATTCTTGGCCTCAAAGCACCGGGTATTGTCACCCACACACATTCTGATCAAGATCGTCTAGTGGATGGCAACGATGTAAGTTATAGTAAATCAGTTGCTAGCCTAAATTTACAAAAAAAAGTTTTTTAGGAAAATCGATCGACTTGGGTTAATGGTTGGAATAAATTGTGCACTTTACTTCCGTTCATATGGCCACGTAAAGATTTCATCTTGCAAGTGAAAGTACTTTTATGTTTTATTCTTTTGATTGGTGGTCGAGTGATTAATCTTTATGTTCCTATTTACAATAAAAAAATTGGTAAGTTACGGAGCCAGTGCCGAATTCCGAAATCTCTCAACCTAGTGGAAGAAAACCCATTCCGGATTGATCTAAGAACCCACCGGTATTGCAAAGCTGAGACATTGTAAACGTTAGTAGCTGAGAGTGTTAAACTCAAGAAACGATTTGCTACATAAAAGTAGCTTCAAAAGACGGTGGGGTCTATGGGTTCCCCTTTTGTGAAAAAATATCGATTACTTACTTACTTAACCGGCACTACAACCCATTAAGGGTCTTGGCATTCTCCAACCGGACCTATCCGCAGCTAACATCTCTCAGCTGGATACTTCCACAGTTTTTAAGTCGGCAAGAGCTGCGTCATACCATCTGTATTTTGGACGCCCTGCACCTCTCTTGCCCCCCGGTCTGGTTTTAAGGATTTTTTTCGGAGTACGATGATCTTCCATTCGTTGTACATGATCGAGCCAATGTAGACGGTTTATTTTAGTGTTTCTGACTATGTCCGGCTCCCCATAAGGCTGGCTAAGCTCATGATTGAATCGTCTGCGCCATCGGTTCTGCCTTTGATCGAATACTGGTCCAAATATTGTCCGCAGTACTTTTCTTCCGAACGTGGGCAGCGATTGTTCGTCTTTTTGTGTCAAGCACCACGACTCCGAACCATACGTAACCACCGGTCTGATCACAGATTTGTATATTGCGCATTTTGAATTTCGGCTTACTGACTTGGACTTTAAGATTTTCAGAAGGCCGTAATAACTCCGGTTGCCCAGAATTACTCATCTCTTAATTTCGTCCGCAATGTCGTTATTAGTGTTCAGCTGCGATCCAAGGTATACGAATTTGTTGACCATTTTGAATGTGTGTGTGTCGATCGTTACGGTTTCCTCCTGGTGTCGATTCGAAGGCGGGATGATCATATATTTCGTTTTTTCGTCATTAACTTTCAACCCAAGGTCGGTACCTTTCCTCTCCAAGGTATTCCACACGAATTAGGAAAACAAAAATTAGGAATAACAAAAATTAGGAATGAATTAAATTAGGAAAAACCAAAATTAGGAATCAGGCAAAGGAAGAAAATAATTTTTGAGAGAATGCGTCGCAGGCCGTGATAAATCCTGGAAAATAAAAAGCGGGGGCAGGAGGGTCAAGGGGAAATATCCTCCCTTGCGGGGTCTAAGGGGCAGAGCTCCATGCACGGAAGGCAGCCTGTAGGGAGTTATTAGCTCGCCGCAGGCGTGGGGGTTTAGGGGGCAGAGCCCCCTACATACCAAAAATAAGATTGCGACCTTCTTAGGAATTCCTGATTTTCGTTTTTCCTAAATTTGGTATTTCCTGATTTTTGTTTTTCCTGATTTTTGATTTTTCTTATTTTAGGTTCCTGATTTTCGTTTCCTGATTTTCATTTCCTGATTTTTGGTTCCTGATTTCTTGATTCCTTTTGCTTTCCTAATTCAGGTTGACATTCCCTCTCCAAGGCCATAAACTTCTCTTTAACAACATCCATATTTCGTCCAAGTATGTCCAGGTCGTCTGCGAAACCTAGCAACTCCATGTCCATGGTGCGCACAGCTGTTTCAAGGGTCAGGTTAAAAAGCAGCGTCGCGAGAGGATCTCCCTGACGTAGGCCTTTCTCAATGTCCAAAATCCCTGAAAGTTGGTTACGGATCCTTACTCAGCTATTAGCTCTGTTCAGTGTTAACTTGGATGGCGAGATCGGTTTGTTGGGGATTCCAAATTCCTCCATAACTCTCCATAGCTTACTTCTACTAACACTGTCATAGGCTGCCTTGAAGTCAACGAACAAATGATGTGTTTCAATGTTGTACTCCTTGCACTTCTCCAAGATCTGCCTGATATTAAACAGCTGGTCAGATGTAGAACGACCTACACGAATAAGGATCGGAGTGGGTCGACCCACACCTGACCCACAATTTTTGCGAGTCGACCCCCACCTGACCCAAAGTTTTAGAACACACAGAAAAACGATTTCTGTTAATTCTGCAACTGTGGGTCAGGTATGGGTCGACCTGCTAAAATTGTGGGTCAGGTGTGGGTCTACCCGTTAAAATTGTGGGTCAGGTGTGGGTCGACTCACTCCGATCCTTACACGAAAACCACCTTGGTATTCACCTACAGAGTTTTCCATGTATGGATAAAGGCGCTGGTAAAGAATATTTGCAAATATCTTGTAAGCAATATTCTCCAGAGCGATTCCTCGAAAATTGCCACACTCCATTTTGTCACCTTTTTTGTATATGGGACAAAGTATGCTGGTCTTCCACTCTTCCGGTAACTCTTCGATATTCCATATACGCGTGATGAGCTCGTGCATCTCCATACATAGCGCGTTGTCGCTGTTCTTCAAAAGTTCGCCGGGTAGATTGTCTGTCTCCGGGGCTTTGAAATTTCTGAGCCTCGAAATTTCAGCTTCAACTTCTTGCATCGTTGGTTCTTAGTATGGTTGCGCAGTGTGAAATGGCAATTCGTTATTTTCTTCGTTTCGGTTGAGCGGTTTGTTCGGATTAAGCAGTTCTTTGAAGTACTCAGCCCATCTCGCAATGCATCTTTCCTCATCTGCTAAAACCAATCCATTCTTGTGCTTAAACAGCAAAGGTTGTTGACCGAGTTCCTTCCTACTGCTAAACTTTTCAATTTCGATCAAAACGTTCCTATACTGCAGCCGTTTTTTGTTTCGGAACAGTTTTCGAGCGAAATTTCTCTTCGAACGGTACCCTACCTGGCCTGCTCGAGTGTATCGACTCAGAGTTTTTAGTCGAGCTGCATTTTTCTTCTCCAGAGCTCGCTGGCATTCATCGTCGAACCAGTTATTTCTTTTTTTTCCCGTTCTCATTCCCAATGTCTCTGCTGCGGCGCTCTCTACATTCCGCCTGATTTGATTCCACGCATCGTCTATACTGTGTTGCTCGCTGACCATTTCTTCGATAATTTTTCTCTCCAAACTATCCTCGTATTTGTGTTTGATGTCTTTGTTCTGCAGTTTTTCAACGTCCCACTTTTTCAATGCCTGTTGTCGGTTGTGTTGGACCGATATGCGAGACCTAACAACCACTTTAACCAAGTAGTGGTCAGAATCAACATTTGGTCCTCTACAGCTCCTGACATCCAATACTTTTGAACAGTGGCGCCCATCTATCAAAACGTGATCAATCGAAATACCCACTGCTCACAACCATATTTCTTGATGCTGCGAAATGAACTACCCGCGTACCGTTGTCGTTAGACTTTTCATGGAGGCTGTATTTACCAATTGTGGGACTATAGAAGACTTCGCAACCTACCTTGGCATTCAGATCTCCAAGATTCTCTTAATGTCACGTTTCAGTGCTCCATCATATATCTCCACCAGTTTCTCGTAAAATAGCTCCTTCGCTTTGTTGTCTTTTTTCTCCGTGGGTGCGTAGGCGTTAATAAGAGTTGAAAAATTTTCCTCTTATCCGTAGAGAGCACAATCGCTCGTCAGCAGGATTGAAACCAATCACCGCGTTTCTAACTGTGCCGAGAACTATGAAACCTGTTCCATACTCACTTGGACTGTCATTACTCTTCCCACTGTAATAAAACTTATAGTCGCTACTGATCATGGTGTCCTTTCCAGGCCATCTAGTTTCTTGCACTGTCGTAATGTCTATTTTTGCCGCTCTTAGCGCACTTGTGAGAGATCTCAAGCCTCCTGGCCGCAGCAAAGATCTTACATTCCATGTTCCTAGTTTTAAATCATTGTCTGTGTTGTTGAGTTCATAACCGGTATCCATTTTTTCCGATGTTTGGAGGTTAACCAAACGCCCAACCTACTTCCGTTTCCCCGATGACCCGTAGGCAAGTCATCAGGTAGCACTCTTAAGTTTAGCACAAAATTCCGAAGAGAATTGAGGTCCCGGGGACTACGACGTGGACGTAAAAAAGGCACTTGATAGTTAGACAGTTGCACGCCTGGCACATGACACGGACTACCACACTCCTCTCATATGCAATCAGGCGCTACCCTATCTAACTACCCAATCCCCTGTAAAGACAAACGCTCACCTCTATTCCATTTACTATGAAGTACGTATTTGCTGCTGTCAGATTCTGTGCATTTTCCTGTGAGTTTCTTACAGATTTCACGTACAGTCTTTAGAGTAACTGAACAGTGTCCGGTTTTTCTGTCTATAGACATCCAGTGAGTCATTTCAAATTGTTTTTGCTTTCGGCGAAATATCTTCAGGTGTCCTAGAAGTTTATATTATTAAGTCGCTTCGGTTGAGTGATTCCGGAATTCGCCAGGTTGCCCATTTTAACATTTTAACTGAACATTTCCGAATAGTTGACAGTTTAACGACAACTGTTTTCCGGTGGGACTGGGTGCTCATTTACGTCGCGTTCAAATTTCTCCAAGGTGGTGGTACTGGCGGCATGGGTCTACTGAACAATTTGCGCTCATTTTTATGGATCAGAATATCCCAATTTACAACACGAGAAATTGAAGTTGAATTATTCCGTCACTTGCATAGTTTATCGTTGAAATGGCATCTGAATCGAAAGACTGGTGAAGTGTTACGGATTATGGACAGAGGAACCGACAGCATAAACAACTTGCTCAATTACATTCTATTTTCGATTGCACCGACAATCGTAGACATTTTGGTTGCCGTTGTGTTCTTCATATCCGCATTCAATTGGTGGTTTGGGCTAATCGTGTTCATAACGATGGCACTGTACATCGGTAAGCTTTCAATGTAACTCTTCTAGTGCCATTCTAATGATTTGCTCCTTCGATAGTCTCGACTATTGCTGTAACTGAATGGCGAACGAAATTCCAACGACGAATGAATTTGGCTGACAATGCCCAGAAGGCTAGAAGTGTGGATTCATTGTTGAATTTCGAAACTGTTAAGTATTACGGAGCGGAACAGTACGAAGTCGAGTCTTACCGCGAAGCAATACTCAAATTCCAGGTAGGTTTAAGGCATTTGATGCCTCTGGAGGATTGATAAAAAAAGGGAAGATGTTTCTCTACACATGAGGCGTGAACGGTTGAGGATAAGTAATTTTTAACGGGCCACTTACTGCCTGAGCTTTGGCTAACATCATTCAGAATTTTGTTCTCGAAACAGACTTAAGTTTTTGTGCGACTTTTACCATTCACGATGAATTTTTTACACCGACAAATTAAGACAAAACCATTTTCTTGAGAAGTTCGTTTACGTGTTGAAAACACTGCACAGTGAGCCTCAGATTCGGGATTCTGAAACTGTTGTTGACGACGAGAAACTCATTCCACACTAAACTCATATGTCTAACCGATTCCGATTCCCAGTAGACTTTATGTTAGAAAAAACGAAGTCACGCGCTACCTCACGCCCCATAAAATTTCGTCTCCGAAAAAACTCATCTTCTCTTCCAAGCTGATGGGATTTTTCAAATGTTGGATGTTTCTTTTGGCCTTGAATAGTTGACAAAATTTAACAATAAAAATTGATTTCTTTAGACAGAGGAATTCAAGTCAATTATCACGCTCAACATTCTCAATATTACACAAAACATCATTATATCGTCGGGCTTATTAGCTGGCTCACTTTTGTGCGCTTGGATGGTTGTCGAGAAAGATCAGTTAACTGTTGGTGACTATGTACTGTTTGCTAGTTACATCATTCAGCTGTACGTGCCGTTAAATTGGTTCGGAACATATTATCGGTAAGCCGTTCATAAACACCAACACTCAGATTTAGTTAACAGAATGTTCCATTTAGAGCAATTCAAAAGAATTTCGTCGATATGGAAAATATGTTTGACTTGATGCGTGAAACGCAAGAAGTCATCGATGCACCTGGTGCTGGACCTTTAAATATGATCCGCGGCGGCATTGATTTTACAAATGTAACATTCGGCTACACACCGGAACGTTTCGTGTTGAAAAATGTTAGTTTCACTGTGCCACCAGGCAAGACATTAGCTTTGGTCGGACCGTCTGGAGCTGGAAAAAGTACAATCGTCCGATTGTTGTTCCGATTTTATGACGTTGACAGCGGAGCTATTTTGGTGGATGGTCAGAATATAAAAACGGTAAAACAGGATTCACTACGCAAAGCGATTGGTGTGGTTCCTCAGGACACTGTTTTGTTCAACAATACAATTATGTATAACATTCAGTACGGTCGCATAGACGCGTCTTCAACTGATGTAATATCAGCGGCTCGTAATGCTGACATTCATGAAAAAATTATGAACTTTCCCGATAAGTACGAGACCCAAGTTGGTGAGAGAGGATTGAGATTGAGTGGTGGTGAAAAACAACGTGTAGCTATCGCAAGAACAATTCTGAAATCACCGTGGATTGTAATGTTAGACGAAGCGACCAGTGCTTTGGACACACAAACCGAAAGGAATATTCAGTCAGCGTTGGCAAAAGTCTGTGCCAATCGAACAACAATTATTGTTGCTCATCGATTGTCCACTATCATTCATGCAGATGAAATAATTGTACTTAGTGAAGGTCAAATCGTAGAAAGAGGCCGTCACGAAGATTTGCTCAACATTCCAAATGGTAAGAAGTCAATGACCTTTTTTGCCTTCAATTTGACTTATGATTCGTAATGATTTTACAGGAACGTACGCCAACATGTGGTTAAATCAACTGCAAAATTTGGATGCCGAGCAAAACAAAGTAGAAACAGAACCTCCGGCAGCTAAAGAGAAGCCAGCAGCTATGCCTTCACATCATCACCATCACCATCACTAACTAGTCGGAATTAAGTTTTTCTTGTGTTTCATATTAACAGAGATACGAATAATGTAACTGATCGATTTGACTGAAATGGCAATTATATTTTACGTAAATCAAAGTACAAACACTGTCTTTCGGATTCCTATCCTCAATGACCAAATCGGATTGAGAGACGGCAGGTGCAGCTAAAATTAAACTTCATTTACTGGAGCGAAATCTACGAGATGAGCGGGCAGGTCGAAATGAATGTTGAAAGATACAGTGGAGTCAGATTTAAAAAGTTCGGAAGTTCGGACTGCATGACGTTGGACCGGTTGGAGTGTTCGAATAAGTAAACAAGGAAGTTACTGAGCATTTAGTACCTACACATTACCCGAGCTGCAATGGTGTGGAAAATTTTTCTGTACGCTAAGTTCCTTGCCAGACGCAAAAACTTTTTCCAATTCACCGTCAAAAAACTCGCTTTTTCGTGCGTCATATCGGTATCCCATGAGGTTACTTTTTTGAGCAGTTCAAGTTCTGGGCTCGGCAGATGACTTAGATATCGTCAGTCAAACAGTTTGTCAGAAAAACAAACTCCAGGTCTATTCGACTTGTGCAAACATCTGCTAGTCTAGTCGACTAGTTATCGCTAATCATTTTTCTTTCAGGGAATCATTGGACACAGACATTCATTAAGCCAGTCAAACTGAACAACACAGATAGAACAACGACAGCGTAAAACATCATTTTAGTTAAAATTTATTTAAATTGTCAATGTATAATATTTTAAGTAGTCAGGGGGCCTAGGCCATTGACGAAATAAATAAATAAATAAATAAATAAATAAATAAACATATGCAGCAGTTGACACTTTCACAAATCTGAAAATCCAAGCCGAGAGAATGGGTTTGATGATAGACGAATCTAAAACCAAGTAATATGAAGACTGAGTCGAATCCGGTAGCCAATCAACAAGGAGAGGCAATATGCATTGGAGAGTTCAATCTCGAGATAGTGGATGAATTCATTATTCTTGGAGCGCTGATAAGTTGTTTGGTGCAAGCTCCGGATAATAGGATTGTGAGTGCGCAGCATTTGTTGAACTAGCATCGAAAAACCCCGTGCGCAATAGTAGAGACGTTTGTGACTTTGGAACTCTAGTTGGTAACGAGAATTCTGTTTTTATGAATGGCGTATCTCAAGTTGAGATCTCTGAGGTAATACATGCGCTGAATGTCAATAAATCTCCAGGATATGATGGGATATCTGTGAACTCTGTGAAAGGCTGTTCCTCGGTTATCTCTCCAATTCTGGCTGTGATTTATAACTTGATGGTATCCACGGGGAAGTACCCTGATTCATTGAAGAAGGCTAATGTCTCACCAATCTTTAAATCAGGTGATTCAAGCGATGTCGCTAGTTATAGGCCCATATCTGTTCTACCAGTAATAAACAAGATTTTTGAAAAGTTGAGTTTTTCGAATATGGTCCGGTTTCTTGACTCGTTGAACTTCTTTTATGACAAGCAGTATGGATTTAGGTCCTTCAGCGGGACTCATGTGGCATTGTTTGAGCTTGTGGATTATATTTTTTTCCATATTGATAAGGGGAAAACAGTTACTGGTCTCTTTCTTGACCTCTCTAAGGCGTTCGACACGGTGGATCATGCGCTGTTATTAAACAAATTATCAACTGCCGGCATTAGAGGTCTGGCCCTTGATCTTATCTCCAGCTACTTGGAGCATAGGTATTAACGCGTTGTGGCGAATGGACACAAAAGTCTCTGGGTGAGTGTGTCTCTAGGAGTCGCTCAGGGTAGTGTTTTGGGTCCACTGCTATTCTTGATCTTCATCAATGATCTGCACCGTCTTCCATTGGAATCTCAACCATACCTGTTCGCGGATGACTCGAGCATCTTTACCTCATCCATTTGTTTTGCGAATAATATCATAAACCTTATAAAACCTTATATAATAAACCTTAAGAAGACCAACGTTGTGTAGTTTAGATCTGTTCGTACCACTATTGATGATTCATTAGAAGTTAAGTTCAATGGAAATGTGATCGAAGCGGTTGACTCTGTTAAATATTTGGGTGTAAATTTGGACAAACACATGAGTTGGAATTTCTACCTTACAAAGCTGTGTTCTAAGATCTCCGGGCTAACTGGTATCTTGCGAAAGTTGAAGTATGTACTGCCTATCAGAATCTTGCAACTGCTATACTTCTCAATGTTTCATTCACACTTGACATATTGTGTAGGTGCTTGGGGATCTGCTAGTAAGAATCTGATTGTGAACCTTGAAAGAAAACAAAAAGCTGCATTGAGGGTTGTCTATAGGCTACCCTACAGGTACCCCTCAGAGCGGCTCTTAGTGGATCACTGTCCTGGCATTCTGCTTGTTAACAAATTGTACAAGTATGCAGTTTGTAGGTTTGTGTATGATTCTACCAGAGGTCTGTGTCACCATACAGTGGATTTCCGTAGGCCACAGCATAGGTATCCTACGACAGGTTCAAAGTTATTGCATGTCCCATTTTCGCGAACTGCCTTAGGCAAGCGGAGAGTTTCTGTTTCTGGGGCAAATTTTTTTAACTCTTTGCCACTAGACGAGCGTACGAAGGTTACGCAGGCACAATTTTGATGTTCATTAAGTCATACTTACTGGGAAAAGGTGTTGACTAGTTTTGACAGTTTTGGTCGATCAAAGTGAAGAAATTAATATACCGCAACCTATGTTTGAGTGTAGCATTGACCCATTGACCTTTTTTTTCTCTTTTGCCTTAATTGCTATTTTTTTTTTTTGATATGTTTAATGTTTTTTATGATTTTTCACTGATATTTTTATGTTCCTTAAAATTGCGGTGCAAAATGGAACATTTATGATATTGATAATGATATTGATTATGATCTCTGATAGCGTTGTATCGCTTGGATTTTTGACCAAATATTAGAGTGCACGAACTAAATAAAAGGGAATTTTACTTTCCATTGTTTCGTCCCTTATATAGTGCCCTTCATAAAAGATGGAAAGTAAAATTCCCTTTTATTTAGTTCGTGCACTCTAATATTTGGTCAAAAATCCAAGCGATACAACGCTATCAGAGATTTGAGTACTATGACCAGCAATACAACACATATTCACAAAATTGATTATGATATTTACTTGAGTAAATAAATGAAATGAAAAAAAGCGCCCGCAGACCGCCCTTATGCTTTAAAACAAGCTTCTATAACAAGAAGCCATATTTGATGAACGCCACAATTCCTTTTATAGACACTTCGTTGACTTCTCTATTGACTACTTCAATCAACACAACATTCAAAACAAAAAAACATTTTGGCAAATCTTCACATTGTGCCAGAAATTATATTATCATACCACCGGGCAATAATATCGTGCCAGGAAAAATAGTATCACATCACCGGGTGATAATATCGTTCCAGTGACGATATTATCATACCACTGGGCGATAATATCATGCCAGAAACGATATTATCATACCACCGGGCGATAATATCGTGCCTGGAACAATATTATCATACCACCGGGTGATAATATCGTTGCAGTGACGATATTATCATACCACTGGGCGATAATATCGTGCCAGGAATGATGTTATCATACCGCTGGGCGATGATATCGTTCCAGGAACGATATTATCATCACTGGGATGATATTATCGTCCCGGGCGAAAATACAGTGGGCGATTTTTCCCTGTCCCGTATTTGTCTAGAGAGTTGGTTATATTAATTGGGGGTTCAGTGGAGAATATACCTATACCGATCCCCCTTTCCGTCAGTAATCCATCAGTAATAGTTATTTACACTACAAGGGAGAGGTACGAAAGTATCTCCGAGTGGTGTATTATATTTTTCGTGCTTCGAGGACAAAATCGAAGGAAATTTTATCAATTTTCCCTCGATTTTGGACCTCTGCATGAAAAACTTTTTGTGTATCTGTTTTTGACGACTGATTTTAGACACTTTCGCATGTAGACCTCGCTCTGCTCGGTCTACAACACACGTGTCGTCAAAAACAGACACACAAAAACGTTTAGGTCATTCGGTGGGAATGGTTGATCTGTGTCCCAGAATTCTCTATCCGGGATTGTAATATGAAAGTTCTTATTGAAAAAGTATTGAGGAGGAACCATTAAATATTGATCGTTTTTTCATTGTTTTAAGATTTATGATTTCTCCGGTAATAATAACCAACACGAACGCATGGTTGACATTTTACTGAACACAAACACAGAAAAATAATAAAATAAGTGATTGCCGTATTTTATCTTCAGATTATTTACTACTTACGCTAAATTAATCCGTCATAATGTGGGTTGTAATTATTTTACGTTTCCATTATCGTAACAACATGTAAAAAAACAACAAACAAACAAGCAACGTCTCATTGTGATGTTTTCATAAGGTTACTTTATTCCGAAGAACCGAGCAACACCCACAAAATCCCTTATCTTCGAGAGATGCTTGTTTGTTTTACAATTCAAGCAAATCTTTTGAAATATATATTCTATGCTGAGATTTGAAAATATTAATACATAACCTACGGCAAAATTCACATAAAAAGTTGCTACATTCGTAAAACCTTATTAATTTGACTGAATCAAACGAATTATTGGATGGAACGTTTAGAATGTTTTTCGATTACAGAAGAAAATGTAGACATTCAGAAATAGTCCTTTTGGAGAATGGAAGGCAATTAGAAAAGGCCTCGCAACCTAACCCCGCAAACAATTTTTTGGAACCTGCTCGAACCCAGATTTTCGTCGTAGCTTCTCTAATTTCATGTTCATGACCTACCGGAATCTTGTTGTTTTTCTGATGTCTTTCATATATTTTGGCCAATTTTTGGCAATATCTCCGGAACAACTTGATTGATTTTACTCATCTTCGTCAATTGAACCTTATACTTGAGTTATCGCGTTCATGGACGAACGAACAATGTTTCTTGCATCTATTACTGACAATAATTCAATTCTTCAAACACCTGGTGCGACTTTCGGCTTCGCACGGGTCTAAATGTTTCTCTAACATAATTTCAAAGGAAGGAATATTTAACATTTCTGCGAATTTGATTGTTTATAATCGAATTCCCGGAAATCGTGTATGTTGAAATCTACAATGCGCTGAATATTAAATTCATTAATTGTTTACAGACTCTCAACTGGTAAAGTTTAAGTTGGGTAACATCAAGTTATTGAAATGTTAGAGAAAACATTTCACAATCAGGTTTCATTATGATTTATGTTGTACCGAAAGCTTGTTTTGTAAGTCATTTGAGCTAAGCCTCATGCAATGGTCATTTTAACGTTGTGGTCATCCAAAGTAGCAGCCAGGGTACAGGTTTTCAGCGCAAAGACTTAATATTACATTGTAATAGGGTACTCTTCGCCAGATTTCAACTTATGATACACTTGGTATTTTCACAAGAAAATTAAAAATTTTTTATTTTTGTCAAATGGGATGTTTCTTGTAAAAAAACAGAACATGAAAGGGTCTGACGTCATGTAGCTCTGATGTGCAGCCCACAAAGTCACAACTCTTACTTCACAGCTTCAAGTTCACATATGTTCATCCAACGGGACGAGTTAGCTCAGTGGTTAAGTGGTTAAGTCCTGATGGGGACAAATTCTGTATAGGATTTTTCTTCAATGTATAGCATGAAAGTAACGTTCCTAGCGACACCCAGGCTTTGGGTAGTTTGTGAATTTGGTATGAATCGTACAGAGAAGAATGAAAAATATGATGTCACCTATTCAATGAATTCTTCGTACAAATATCTAAGTCTAACTTTAGGCGCAGATATAATTCACAACAGAAGAATTCCTAATTAAAAACTAGTTTACGCACCTAGTTCATCATAGATAGCACAAGGTTTGTGTGCAATTTACAACAAACTGACACAGTAAAACCTTCGGTAACGACGCATACTTCCATATACAAAAATGTTTTCCTCAATTTTCTCCACAACAAAGTAAACAAAAATTTTTTTGTCAAGGGCCGACCTTAGTACCGACCTGAGGCCCTAAGTAGAGGCCTCGAACACATAATTCCATAGAAAATGTTTCGTTCAATTTGCTCTGCAACAGAGCAAAAAGAACTTCTTTTGGCTAGGAACGACCTGGCTCACTTGAGCCCTAAGCATAGGCACCGGGCCCAAATTTATTTTTGAGTAAAATTCGGTACTCGGTTACCTCTCAAATAGAAAAAGAATCAACAACTGTTAGGATTCACGCGATTTATGTAAACAATCACGTTGGGCCCTAGTAGAAACTCAGTTTCAGGTTCTTGGCTGAGTCCAAAGGCTTCTAATCAAAAAATTTTCTTACACAAAATGTGAGACATTCCTAGACCTTTAGATTAAAAAAAAATTTAAAAATCGAAAGAGATTTACTTGAGTTATGTACAAAAAATATGTTGGGCCCCAGCAGAGACTCGTTTTTAGTGCCCTAGCAAAGTCCAAGGGCTCAAAATAAAAAAAGGTTTAAATTGTCGGCTATGCCCAGACCTTTCAAACAAACAAAAAAATTATTAAAATCGGAAAAGATTTACTCGAGTTATGTACAAAAGACCACAAACCACATAAACGGCCCACAAAAGACCGAAAACCACAAAACCTAGTGCCATCTATGTAGTACATACAAAACTAGTAGGAGTCGTGTACCGGTGCTCCCAACAATGCTTTTGCCGGCAAGCCGTTAGGTTGGACCATATGCTTAACGTGAATTCCGATCCACGCCTTTATGTAACCACATTCATATGAAACTTGACGGTCTATTATGTTTGTCACTTTCACACTTTCATTGAATGATGCTTCTGGTGTTCATTACACCTACGCCTTTCCAAATGGGTACCGAACCTAACTCGAAATAAAATAAAAGCTCAAACCCGACACGAACCGAACCCGAAACCGTGACCCTAACCCGAACTTTTTTTGAAAAGATATCAAATTCAATTTTGAAAAAAAAATTGTGTGAATTTTTTTTTCGGGTCGGATCGGGCTTTGTTAGTTTATGTCTTCAAACCCAACTCGACTTGAAAAAAGGAAAATAAAAACCCGACTCAACCCGACAAAAAAATAAATTCAAAAACCGGATCCGATCCGACGCAACAAACTGAATCGGGTCGGATTTTTAGTCGAGTTTCGGGCGGCCCGCACTGCTCTAGTGACATCATACATGTCATTTTTCTCTGTACAGTTCGCTGTGAAGACGAAGCACCATAACTATCCAAATTTAGAAGCTTGGGTATGCCTATCGATCAGGCAAGTCGGTAGACTCGGCTCTCCATCAGGTGGTGTTCAATGTAGAATTTGACGAGAAAACTCTAGCTGCGTTTTTAGATCTGGAAGTTTAACAAAGTAACTTTCGGAGTAAATAACAGGGCAATGAGAAGGATCGGAATGGAAAGGGCGCTCATTGGGTGGTTTATGGCTATGCTGAGCAACCGAATACTGTCGATAGACTTGTTCGGTGCGCACCGTAGCGTATTAGTCGACAGAGGATGTCCGTAAGGCGGAGTCTTGCCTCCAATTCTCTGGAACACTATCCTGATTTCGGGAGCTTACGAAGAAGTTTTTTGTTCACTGATATGAAGAGCAAGTACAAGTACAAGTCAAAATGGCCGCCGCGTCGGACGTGTTTGATTTTGCTCCGTGTAAGTTTTGATTATTTTTACTGTTTTTCCGTTTAAAACCGGGTTTTCGTTTGAATAATTTAATTTTTACTAGTTGTTTGTGTGCTAAGTGCCGGATCACTCAAATCTTTACGCGGTTTTTATTGTTTATTTTTCCTTTTCGTGTTTCCAAAGCAACGCGATTCGAATGCAACGTGACAGTTATTTTTCTTCACTTTCTCCATTGCTCATTTTATAGCTTTGGATTGTTTTCTGTGCGATATG
>WJQU01004094.1:0-10167 GCA_029228625.1 Pseudolycoriella hygida
CCTCCCCCTTGCCACCCCTCTCCCCCCTTGATCCGGGCCTGGAAAATTTGTTAATAAATTATTTGATCAATATTTTTTGTGGTTACATTGAATATCATATTTTTAACCGAAAAATATGTTGTGTTATAAATGTAACGATACTTCACATTCCAGACGTTACGGTTTTTCACATTCGAGCTAGGTTTGTCCATATTAAACTTTTAAAGTCTGTTAGTTTCGTCCTTTACGACGTTGCTCAAAGATGCCATTAAAGTTGCGTTAAACCTGCTTCGAAGCATACATGAGCCGAATGTGTCCAGGTGTTCCCGTTGTTTCTTGCCTGCATTTTTAAGTATTAAAATTGTGTAATTCGAATGAGTATATTTCGGTTTTGCAAATTAATAAAAAAACGTTGCAGACAATGTGTAATACTGTTGAGGTTATAACGACTTTTGACATTTTATATGACGGCCGCTCATCGCAAACAAAATATGTTTCATCGCATAAACCACTATAACTCGAAGCGCTGCAGTGCAGACAATTTCTGAGTGCGAGTTATGTATCGGTGGCTAGGGTCGACCTTAGTACCAACATAGGGCCCTAAGTAGAGGCCTCGGACACACAATTCCATAGTCAAAAATGTTTCCCTAAATTTCCTCCGCAACATAGCAAAAAATTTTTTTTTGGTTATGGCTGACCTTAGGAGCGACATGTCCCACTTAAGCCCTAAGCACAGGCAAAAGTTTCTTTTATAAACTGTCGTTCATGCCTAGCTCTTTCAAACAAAAAAAAATTTTTGAAAATCAGAAAAAATTTGCCCGAGTTATGGACGAGAAAAACATAGAGCCCTAGCAGAGACTCGATTTTAGTGCCCTAGCTGAGTCCAAGTACTTAAATTCAAAAACGTTTCTTCCATAAATTGTCGGCTATGATCGGGTATTTCAAACAAAAAAAAATATGAAAATCGGAAAAGATTTGCCCGAGTTGTGGACAAAAAACACATAGAGCCCTAGCAGAGACTCGATTTTAGTACCCTAGCTAAGTCCAAGCACTCAAATTCAAAAAAGTTTCTTCCATAAATTGTCGGCTATGCCCACTTCTTTCAAACAGACAAAAATTTTGAAAATCAGAAAATATTTGCTCGAGTTATGTACAAAAGACCAAAAATCACTTAAACGGCCCTAGTTTGGTGGCCCTTGGGCCGACAGTGCCCAGATTCAAGTCTATTAAAGATTTTTTGATTACCTTTCAGGGAAAAAAAAGTTTTTGAAAATCGGTTGAGTTTTACTCGAGTTATCGTGTTGACAGACGGACGGACATTTTTTTTTATTGCTGATTCGTCATCTAAGGACCATGATCGGTGCAACCTCCCTGCTTTGTAGTAGGCTCAACCATAGCTTCCCTTTTCTTTAATTGTTGGATGAGACCTCGAATGCGCTTCGGTTCTAAATACTCATGAGGAGCGAAATAAGTAAAAAAGAATGATCATAAATTCAAAAGGCTAATGAGTCGAGGGTGCCGCTTTTGTAAGGTAATTGCGTCCGAAAAGTTAATTTTATTTCTCTTTTGCCCTAATAAAATTGTCACTTACCTTTAGCTTTATGAACGTCAGATTTAGACCAAAATCAAATATTTGTGGGTGTTCATCCACAAATGACGTCACACACTGTGGTATAGAATTTTTTACCCCCCCCCCCACTTTCACATAGAAAAAGTGTTCAAAACGTTCTAAATTTCCATATAAAACTCAACATCTTCACGCTTTCTTTGGTAACCACCATTTCTCCCTCCTCTTCCGTAGAGTACACCGTCATTTGTGAAGAGCTCCTTTCCGCATATCCAGCTGCAGATCATGTTTCAGGGCAGTTATACAGACTTTTTCAACTGAAAATAGTCAAGAGAAAGTGTCAAAAATTTACCTTTCTTACAAAAGTTGTTCCAGACCGGTGCAACAGCCTTAAACCGGCGAAGTCTTTGCATTGTCTTATAGTAGGGGTAGTATACCAGAACACCCCATGCTCAGTTTTTCGATCCATCGCTGCTTAAAGCAGTAAAGCGTTCCCGAAGTTTTCACCTAAAATGGCTAATAACTCAGGAGTCAAAGGAATCCAATGATGAAAAACCTTTGTATCATCGGGGCTTACCATCTCATAAAAGTTGATTTGATTTCATTTCGTTTTACACGAGTTATAGCCAAAAAACCATTTTTATCACCCCCTGACATGCACTTACTTAGAGCACCATAACTACCCAGAGATATCAAATTTTCCGAAAATGAGAAATTACTTTTCTTACTATAGAACAAGGAATCGAATGACACATTCATCGGGAAAAAGTAGGACATGTTGTCCCAAAAGTGTACGAAATCGTTCGAAGTTTTCGCAAAATCACTCTTAATAATATGAAAAAAGCAAGGACAATACCAAACTTGACTTATTTCGACACGAGTATAATATTCTTCCGCGCAAATTCAAATATTGGGCCCACTTTTATTTTGACATCAACTCAAGTTAAGTTAAATTTAACTAATCTCTTCTCATTTTGCCTCTCTCGCCTCTCTGTAAACACTGCGTATCGAACGAAACGTCGAACGAAAGATTACGTTTTGAAACAAATGCAACTTCACGTTTGTTTTGAATCAGTTCAGATCTCTGCCAGTATTCTTCTGTCTTCGTTATGTCCAAAAAATATACTTGGAAAATTGCAAACCTCGAAAATATTTGAAAGACTTAAGCTCACAATAAAAATGAGCAAATCCGTAAATTATATAAAAAGTGCCAGTCGTCTGCGGAACGAATTGCGTAGTCGAACTGTGCATGAAAGAGATATTACAAATGAAAGAGCTCCTCCTGGCTTGAGAGGTCGAGAACTTGGCATGTGGTATGCTCAACGCAGCAAACAAAGAAAAGAAAAGGAATTGGAGAAAAAATTGGTAGACATTTGTTAAGTTTCAGAATTCCATTTTGATTCTTCATTCAAAATTTGTGTAGCTTTCCGGGCCGAGCATCTATTTACCTAGTGAAAAGGTTGAGCAACTTAAAAAAGAAATTGTCACTCTTCAAGCGAACACGAGCAGCGATCTAAGTTCAAGAGTCGATTCTTCACACTTTTCCCGTTACAGATCAGCAAATTTTATGGAACTCATCAAAACGGAAAAAGAAGCAATTAAATTACATCGATCTTCCGAGTTAGATAAACGACTTTACGACGATTTTCAGATGACAACTAAGACGAAGGGATACACACAAATGCTTGAGTTTCGTCAGAAACTACCGTCTTTTCAACATATAGACGAAATCATTGATTTGGTTACGCAAAACAATGTCGTTCTAATCGCAGGCAAAACCGGTTGTGGCAAGACTACACAGGTGGCTCAATATATTTTGGATCATGCGCTCACCAATATGGAAGGAAGCAAAACAAAAATTATTTGCACTCAACCAAGGCGAATAGCTGGTGAGTATAAAAAAGAGAGAGAAACAGGACAGGTGGTAGAGCGTGGTCTGCACCACTTTTTTTATACGGATGAGGAAATCTTCATAGACATCCGGTCCTCCTGGACCAGGGTAGTGTTGGATTCCATTCTTCAATGCCTACCAACTATAACCTCTCATGCTCTCCTCTCCCCGGAACCGCCTCACAGCATTACTTCGGGGAGGGACTGTGCTTTCGCATCTATTCTCTCAGATCAACTGGGAGTCTTCCTTGATAGTCTCTCCATTCTCCATGTGCTTTGCAGCTTGTCCATTATTTTTGCAACTACATTATCAGCTACTTTCCATGTTTTCGGCATTTAACTCTGACCTACTCACCGTCATCAGCTCACCTCGTTCTCGAACAATCGGGGGCAGACAAATAGTACGTGCTCAACAGTCTGTTCTTCTCTCTTGCATGTCGTGCAGAAAGGTGATTCCGCAAATCCAAACCTGTGCAGGTATTTCCTGAAGCACCCGTGGCCCGACAGAAACTGTGTCAGTTGGAAGTTAACCTCTCCATGTTTTCTCTGTACCCATGTCGTTATGTTTAGTATAAGTCTATGGGTTCACCTTCTCTTATCCGTGGAGTCCCACTCTTGCTGCCACTGCCTCAGTGATTCGGCTCTTAATTGCGTTAGGACGTTTTGGTAGTTTGACCCTCCCTTCTCTTCCGTCAGCGTTATGCATGTGGGCATCGTCCCGGCTATGACACATACCGCTTCTAAGGATATCGTTCGGTATACGCCAGCCTTTGGGCTCTATTGAGCCTCCTTCGGTTTCTCTTCGTATCTAGCGCCTGTATCCACGCTGGTGCCCTATAGCGCAATATCGATAGGGTGAAGCTTATTAGGAGCCTCCTTTTCTTGCTGCGCCGTCCAAAGTCGTTTGGCATTATTCTCGCCAGTGCTGCGGTGGCTTTCATTGCCTTCGTCGTGCCAATCGTCGTAGCGCATCTTGGCAGTTTCAGCCGCAACGCTGTGTCATACATTATATTCCACAGTGTTGGTCCTAATATGGATCCCTGTGGTACTCCAGCTGTGATGTCTACTGTCTTTTTCACTTCATTAGTATCGTACGTAAGTACTCGTCGCTCAAAAAGACTTTTCAGTATCCAACAGAGGTAATCGGGGACTCTCCTGGTATGCAGCGCCTTCGCTATCTCCATCCAGCTTGCGCTATTAAAGGCATTTCTAACGTCTATCGTCGTTATAGCACAGAAGCGGTTACCCCGTATTTTTTGCTTCTGCGCTTTGTCGGTAATCTCTATGACTTTTTTAATGGCCTGAATCGCCGCTCTCCCTTTTCGAAATGCGAATTGTTCGTCTGATAGCCCCTCTGTGTGTTTTCGTAGTCTATCCAGAATCGCGGCTTCCAGCATTTGTCCAATCCATCCAACAAGCATATTGGTCTATATGACGATGGCTTCTCTGGCGGTTTTCTTGGTTTTGGTATTAGGACCAATTTCTGTTTCTTCCATATTTCAGGAAAATATCCGTTGTCGAGGCACTTCTGCATTGTCAATCTGAGTCAGTTAGGCTTCGCGCATGCTGTTGTCTTCAAAGCTACATTGGGGATTCCACCTGGTCCTTGCGCCTTGTTATTCTTTGACTTTTTTGCAGCCATCTGGATCTCTTCCGCAGTGATTTACCGTTCATGTCTGTCTTCAGCTTCATGGTCACAAGGAGTTTGCAGCCATGTGATCTGTTCGTGCTGTGGAAAGAGCTCTCTCACTATGGCACCTAGCTTCTCCGGGCACTTTTCTTTTATACCTGATGTATCTTTCGTCATCGTCATCGTCTGAACACTGTCGTCTGTTCATCGTCTGTTCTGAACACTTTGTCCCACGGGTTTGCGTCTGCTCATGGCACAGTTTCTTCCAACAATCTCTCTTACTCGTCCGTATTGCTCGCTTCAGTGCTAATTTTGCATTACAATGTTCCTCGCACCTCTCCGCTCCGACGCTCTCGTTTCTGGCCCTTTGCATCCTCCTGCTTGTCTTATTTCGTCGATCCACTAAAATACAGGCTTTCGTCCATTCCTCGGCTCCATCCTTCTTCGCATCGCCGCGTCACATGCATTCGCTATTTCTCTCGTCCGATTCTATCTGCCGATTTCTCTTCGTGGTCGTCTTTTGATTGGAGAGATTCCTTGAAAACTTCTTGATCGAAATTTCCCGTCCTTCATCTTCTCTCTCTTTTACGAGTCATCTGTCTTGTCGCGTCCATACTCTTTTTCACAGCCTACGCCTAGTGATCGCTGTGTGTGTAACTTTCGTCCACTCTCCATTTTAGACTTGGTACTCGTACTGGACTGCAGAATGTCACGTCAATAATCGACACTCGCCCATTCTTGCGAAATGTATTTCCATTTCCCACGTTTGCCAGAACCACATTCAATCCAGCTAGCTCTTCTTGTAGACTGAAGCCTCTATCATTTGTAAATCTACTACCCCACTCAACTGCCCATGCGTTAAAGTCGCCTCCAATGTTAACTGGGTTTCATCCCGTTAGTTCTCTTGTGAGTAAGTCTAACATTCGCTCAAACTGTCCAATCGTCCATCTTGGTGGTGCATAGCAGCTGGCAATATACACTCCGCCAGTTTTCGCTGTCACGAATCCTTCGTGGGCGTCTAATACAACTTCCCGCCCGTCGTCAATATTGCGGCCATCCCGGCTCTGTCAGCAGCCCAGTTACAGTTGTTTCTATTAATTCGGTACGGTTCTGCAATAATTCATACGTCGCATTTTTGTTCCTGTTTTTTATCATTTTTCAATAGACCGTGTCTTGTCACCGAACTTCAAGTGCTGACATCTTTTTTCATAGCTGAATTAACGTCTCAACATAGAACTACTCCCTTTTCTCAAGTGGCGTCATCCATGCTTTGACTACTAATGACACAATCTATAGAGAAATTCCAAAAAGGGAAATGTTTCAGCACCGGCTAGGTTTTTTACACAAAACTGCGTCACAGCCGCAACTTTGTATGAAGAAATCGAGCCGGTGCTAAAACATTTCTCCTTATGGAGTTGCCTTATAGAAGCCGCCTATCGGCGGAGTCATCCGCTTATTTTCATAGCTGAATACGGATCAATATAAAACTAAAGTACCCCTTTCCGTGGAGCCGATCATTTTCAGTTCAGTTAATCCTCACGCTATTGTTTTTCATAGAGTGAGGATTCACTTGTGTGTCGAATCCTATTCAGCTACGAAAAAAATGGATGGCGACACCGACAGGGCTACTTTAGTTTTATATTGATCCGTATTCAGCTAAGCGGATGGCGCCACCGAAAGGTGATGAAAAGTGATACAAACCACGCACTATGAATTGTGTCATTAGTTTTATGTTTGTCCGTATTCAGCTATGAAAGCATGGATAACGCCGCCTGAGAAAAGGGAGTAGTTCTATGTTGAGACGTTAATTCAGCTATGAAAAAAACATACACTCATCATCTTTTAATTTTACTACTTCAAACGATTTCAAACGTTTCGCATTTTTGCGAAAATTTACATATAAAATCTGTTCTGTAGCAATGAAATTAGCTATTCAAATAAAGTAGTAAAATTAAAAGATGATGAATGTAGATGTCACCACTTGGATTTCGGTGACTAGACACGGTCTATGGTGCCGTACATTCGAAAACCGCTCTTTACGTTCGAACATTTCCGGATTCTCTCAAGTGAATCCATCTATGTCACCTTGAGACGTGGACCTAGAATCTTCGTACAGTGTGCGGTAATTATGAGAAAAATTTTCCAAAGGTTCAGCTTGTAATACGATCTCTACATTAGACCTGCCCTGTTCCGAGTTCTAGCAGATAGATTCTATAATTTTCTTCTTCCACAGCGACATCAATAGCCGAACGGGTGGCAACTGAACGAGGTGAAGAATTGGGGCACTCAGTCGGTTATCAAATTCGTTTGGAAAAGATTCCACCTAGATCAATCGGAAGTATTCTGTTCTGTACCACAGGAGTTCTACTGAAATTCTTGGAAATATCGCCCACATTGAACGAATACAGTCACATCATTATCGATGAGATACACGAACGAAATGCAATTACTGATGTTTGTCTTGCGCTGATTAAGAAAATTATTGAACATCGTAAGGATTTGAAAGTGATCCTTATGTCAGCAACACTGAACGAGGAAAAATTTGTGGAATATTTTAACGACTGTCCTGTAATTCATATTGAAGGCATCACTTATCCTGTCGAGGAATTGTTCTTGGAAGATATCGTAGAAGAGACAGGATTTGACAATTTCAGTAAGGATACCAGGAAAGAACCGATATGGTGTCAATATAAATATAAGAAACAGCGTATCAACCAAGCGAATAGCTTTGAAATGATTGTAGGAAACTACGTAAATTCCTTACGAGGAAAATACTCCCAAAAAACAATTAACACTTTGAAGAATCCGGCAACTGAAACAATTGACTTAAAATTCATCCAACATCTCATTCAATACATTTGTTGCAACAAACCAAGTGGAGCGATTCTAGTCATTCTTCCCGGATTCACAATGATATCACAGTTGCATGACAGTCTGCTAAAAGATTTTCCGCCTTCGAAATTCATAATCTATCCGCTCCATTCATTGCTAACGGGTAACGATCACCGAAACATTTTCCGGAAGCCACCAGACGGCGTGAGAAAAATTATTGTGTCCACTCCGCTGTCGGAGACCAGCATCACAATCGAAGATGTTGTTTATGTGATCAACGCCGGCAAGATGCGTCGACCTTTCTTCGATTTCGACAAAGGTGCAACAATATTCGAAGATGAATGGATCACAAAAGCTAACGAAATCCAACGTAAAGGTCGGGCTGGACGTGTGCAGAAAGGAATTTGCTATCATTTGTACACTCGAGGAAGGTCTAACGTTTTGGAGCCATTCGAAAAACCAGAAATTCTTCGCATTCGTCTTGAAGAAACGATTCTCAGTCTGAAAGTTTTATGCATTCAAGATGTGAGGCATTTTATGACGACGTTGATTGACGTACCAGAAATGTCGCAGATCGACGCAAGTGTTAATTGTCTTCGCAGAATTGGAGCGTTGACAGACAAGGAAGAATTGACGCCACTCGGATTACATCTAGCGCAATTGGGTGTTCATCCGAAAGTCGGTAAAATGCTTTTGCTTGCATCGATTTTCAGTTGTTTCGATCCCATTGCTAGCATATCGGCAGCATTGTCGTTTAAGTCACCATTCTACACAGTTATGGGAAAGGAAGATTTATGCAACAGAGCGAAAAGGAAGTTTTCACCAGATTCCGATCAATTAGCTGTAGCTAACGCAATCACACAATGGAGAACCGACAGCATAAACCAACGAAGTTTCTGTCATTCAAATTTTTTGTCCCATTCTACAATGGTCATGTTGGACCGGATGAAGTCGCAGTTCGTACAATCGCTTTACTATTCAAAATTTCTAAACGATTCCCAAACTGGTGGCATCGAAAATAATCGAAATTCAGAAAACGTGGATTTACTAAAAGCTATTGTTGGAGGTGGAACTTACCCTAACATTGCTTATAGATCGATAAAAATTAGAAAAGGTCGCCGGATCGACAAGATCATTACAACGGAAAGCAAAAGGACGAAATTACTTCCTTCATCCGTCAATGGTGATCCAAATGCGCAATACGAACCGGGATTCATGGTATTTCAAGAGTTGAACAAATTCACGCACAACTATTACATAACGGAAACAACGTCGAATGTCAGTCCGTTTGGAATTCTGTTGTTCGGTGACGAAATTGTTTGTGAAGTTAGGGATGGTGTGCATTACATTTCGGTTGGTGGCATGATCGAATTTCGATGCAACAGTGACACAATCGATATTGTTGTTGCATTGCGCGACAATTTCAATCGTTTGATTGAAAATAAAATTCTCAAAGCGGCTCCAGTTTCTTGGGATTCCGACGAGGGGAAATTGTTAACAGTAATTATGGACCTTTTAACTGTACGTAACTTATATGAAGATTATAAATACCAAGATGTCAGTGATGACGATGATGACGATGAAATAAAACAATCAAATTAAGCCTCAACCAAGTTGACGAATTAATTTTACGGATATATATTTACGGTCAGCAAAATTATTCTTTGGTCAGCAAAATTATTGCTTTCGGCCAGCGAAATTATTGCCTTTCGGTCAGCGAAATTATTGCTTAAATCGGAAAATTTTATGCTTTTGGTCAGTTGAATTAATCGGTCGGTCAGCCGAATAATTATCTGATCCGCAAGAATAATACTTTCTGATCTGCAATTTTTAAGGTACAGGTCGACAAATTTGATCCAGTGATCAGCAGAATTATTTTTTATTAGGAATGTAATTTTTTCAGAACTTCTTAAAGATATACTAAAGAACACGGCGAGTGGAATTTAGATTGCAAAAATTCTGCATTTACAAGAAATTGGCAGACTGTATATTTTCAGCCATTGTATTCATCTAAATGGGAAACATTAAAAAAAAACTTCGTATGCTTGTTCCGAAGCAACATCAAATTCAGCTTTTCGAAGACATGTAAGCTTTACAAATATTGAAAGATCTCAAAATCTTCGAGAAATGTAGTTGGTTGTTTGTAGAAAAGCATTCAGCATTCAGTCAGCTTATCGGACATGAGCCCATTCACCGCTTGCTGAAAGAAAATTTTGTTGATTGTCGCGTTTCATTCGAAATCTTCGTTGATAGAATAATCGAATAAATA
>WJQU01004096.1:0-14352 GCA_029228625.1 Pseudolycoriella hygida
TTTTTTTTTTTTCTCAAGGGTGAGGAAACCTTCAAAAGGCACCTGGTCCTCCTGGACCCAGGTAGTGTTGGATTTTTACCAACTAAAACCTCCTTCCTTGATCGCCACGCTCTCGTCTCCCCGGAACCGCCTCACAGCATGACTTCGGGGAGGGGCTGTGCTTTCGCACCTACTTTCTCAGATCAACTGCCAGTCTTCGTTGATCGTCTCTCCATGCACTTTGTAGCTTCACCATTATCTTCGCAATTGCGTTGTCCGCTACTTTCCACACTTCTTCGTCGCGACACATTTCCGATATTATTTTGTCGGCGTTTACGTCTGGCCTGCTCGCGGCTATCAGCTCACATCGCTCCTGTTCAAAACGGGGACAGACAAACACAACGTGCTCTGCGGTTTCTTCCTCTTCAACGCATGTCACGCAGAAAGGTGATTCCGCGTGTCCAAACCGATGCAGGTACTTCCTGTAGCACCCATGACCCGACAGGAACTGCGTCAGGTGGAAGCTAACCTCTCCGTGTTCCCTATTTACCCATGTGGTTACGTCCGGGATAAGCCTATGAGTCCATCTTCCATTTTCCGCGGAGTCCCACTCTCGCTGCCATTGACTCAGTGATTCGACTCTTACTTGTGCCCTCACTGTTTTGGTGTTTTGGCCCCCCCTTTCCTTCAGTCTGTGGCATTCACTGTCTTCCATCCGCATTATGCATATAGGCATCGTTCCGGCTATCACACATACCGCTTCCGAGGAAATCGTTCTGTATGCGCTTGCTACCCTTATGCTTGACAACCTCTGGGTTTTTATCAACCTCCTACGGTTCCTCTTTGTGTCTAACGCCCTTATCCACGCTGGGGCCCCGTAGCGCAGTATCGATAGGGTAACACTTGCTAGGAGCCTCCTTTTACTGCTGCGCGGTCCAAACCCATTCGGCATTATCATGGCCAGTGCTGCATTGGCTTTCATTGCCTTTTCGCACGTATAATCTACGTGGGCTTTAAAGTTTCCACGATCGTCTAACATGACTCCAAGGTGTTTTAGCTGGCGAGTGGATGTGATCTCGTTCCCCTCGATGTTCATTACAATCCGCTCAGTTTTCCGACAATTGCTCACGAGCATGATCTCGGTTTTCTGATGGGCCAGCTTCAGTTTAGCCATTGTCATCCAACTTTCTACAGTTTCCAACGCCTCTTTCGTGACGACTTCCACCTCCAACTTTGACGTTCCGATAACTATGAAAATTAGGTCGTCGGCAAAAGCAATCGTCGGAACCCATCTTGGCAGCTGCAGCCGCAGCGCTGCGTCGTACATCGTATTCCACAGCGTTGGTCCTAATATGGATCCTTGTGGAACACCAGCTGTGATGTCTACCATCTTTTTCCCTTCCCTGGTATCATACATTAGCACCCGTCGTTCGAGATAGCTTTTCATTACCCTGCAGAGGAAATCGGGGACTCTCATAGCATGCATTGCCTTAGCTATCTCCGTCCAGCTTGCGTTATTAAAGGCATTTTCAACGTCTATCTTCGTTATAACGCAGAAGCGGTTCCCTGTTCTTTTTTTCTTTCGCGCCTTGTCGGCAATCTCCATAACTCTGTCTATTGCTTCGATCGTCGATCTTCCTTTTCGAAATCCGAATTGGTCGTCGGACAGTCCGTGCTCACCCTCTGTGTTTTTGTGTAATCTGTTCCGGATCATGGCCTCCAGCAGTTTTCCCATACCATCCAGCAAACATATAGGTCTATATGATGGTTCGTTCACCTTGTGGTTTCCTTGGTTTTGGTAGTAGGACCAGCTTCTGTTTCTTCCATATATCAGGAAAATTTCCGTCGTCGAGGCACTTCTGCACTGTCAATCTGAGCATGTCCGGCTTTATGCATGCCGCCGTCTTCAAAGCTACATTGGGGATCCCATCTGGTCCTGGCGCCTTGTTATTTTTCAGCTTTTTGACAGCCGTCTGAATCTCTTTTATAGTGATCACCCGGTCCTGTCTGTCTTCAATTTCATCGTCGTAAGGAGTTTGCGGCCATGCGACCTGTTCATGTTGCGGGAATAGCCCTCTCACTATGGCTCCTAGCTTCTCAGGACAACTTTCGTTTGGCACTGATGAACCTCTAATTTTTGTCATCGCTATCCTGTACACGTTTCCCCATGGATTTGCGTCAGCTTCCTGGCACAGCTTCTTAAAGCAGTTTCTCTTGCTAGCTCGGATTACCCGTTTTAATGTTAGTTTTGCCGTACGATGTTCGTCTCGCCTCGCGGCTCTGGCACTCTCACTTTTGGCCCGCTGCATCCTCCTTCTTGTCCTGAAGCAGTCTGCGCGCAAGAGCCTAATTTCGTCGTTCCACCAAAATGCCGATTTTCGTTTAGTCTTCGGTTCTATCCTTCTTGGCATCGCTACGTCGCATGCATGCACCAATACTTTCGTCAATTCTTCTGCCGATTTCTCAACGCCTTCGTCTTCTGATTGGAGGTATTCCTTGAAAGCTTCTTGATCGAAATTTCTCGTCTTCCATCTCCGCTCTCTTACTTGATTCATCTGCCTTGCCGCCACCGTACTCTTTTTCAAAGTGTACCTCAATGCCTGGTGGTCGCTGTATGTGTAGCTTTCATCCACTCGCCAATTCAGACTGGGTACTAGTGGGGTCCCAAACTGGTATTCCTGCTACGAACGTCACCCACCTGGAACCACAAAGAAGTTTTAGAGGAAGTGGACGCGACCATCAAGACCACTTTAGAAACAATTACGAACTCTAAATTGAACAACGATCAGTGGATTTTGTCTTCACTGTCAGTACGACGTGGCGGACTTGGGGTGCGAAGAGTCCAAGATTTGGCTTTGCCAGCCTTTTTATCATCAGTGAACGGGTTATCTTCAATGATTAGCATTATGTTACGCCTACCTTCGCTCAACATTGAAGAAATATCCGATTACGAAGATGGTTTCGAAGCATGGCAATATCTGAATCCCAATACGAGTCACCCCGAATTCCCAGAAGTCCAGAGAGGATGGGACGCTGTTCAGACACACCGACTATTCAATCAACTAGAATTCGAGAAGGATGAAGATAAAGCAAGAATAATAGCGATTCAAAAACCAGAGTCAGGCGTATGGTTGCATGCTCTCCCCTCAAGAACAATCGGAACTCTCCTAGACAACAACTCGTTTCGTATAATTACTGGCCTACGTTTGGGCATTGACATATATACGCCACACGAGTGTGTCTGTGGTGCACGTGTAGACAGAAAAGGACGACATGGTCTAAAATGTAAGAAGAGCGCTGGGAGATGGTCAAGACACTCAGAGTTAAACAATATAATAAAAAGAGCTCTAGTGACAGCGGATGTGCCAGCGAAATTGGAACCACCAGGTTTATTTAGGGAAGACGGAAAAAGAGTGGATGGCACTAGTTTGATCCCGTGGTATAGAGGCCAATCCCTGGTGTGGGATGCTACTTGCACTGACACGCTTGCCCCTAGTAACTTAAAGCTTAGCTCGAAAGTAGCGGGTAAAGCGGCCAACGACAAAGCAAATCGTAAAGCATCCAAATACAGGTCATTAATTGAAAGAAATTTCCATTTCGTACCCTTCGCAGTCGAAACTATGGGACCGTGGTGCGATGAAGCTTTAAAATTTTTCAATAAGTTAGGGAAAATGATTGCACTGAAAACAGACGAACCAAGATCTAAGAGCTTCCTCAAGCAACGTATTAGTATGGCAATACAAAAGGGAAACGCTGCAGCTGTAATGGGGTGTTTCCAGCAATCTGAGAATTTAGAGGAAGTCTTCTATCTGTGATAATTTTTTGTGATTTTTCTTGTAATTGTAATCATTGTGATATATGTTCTAAAATATATTTCACTGATGAATATTATATGTGTAATCGCTTGTGTTTACAAACTTGAAAGAGGGAAAGTTAGCGACGATAAGTTAAGCTACAGTTAAGCTATCGTTGAGCTACAGACTACAATCCTTTTTTGCCTGGGAACTTATCGTGTTTTTCTCGGAAATAAAGAAGGGGTCGTTCATAAAGCATGTCACTATTCACTTTTTTATGGTCATAGGGGGCACTCACCCCATTCATTTTCTTTTAATCATAAGCAGAACTATTTTTTTGCGGCGCTTTCACGTTACACCCCCCGTAACTTTCATAGGAACATCCCATCAACAACCTCAAATCCCGTCGCACACACACATACAACTCAACAACTTTCCCTTTGACACCAAACATCAACCAAACAAAAATTACAAAAAAAATTATATTTTCCCCCAAGTTCGTCCCATACCATCGTCCGCCATTTCATTTCACTCTTCAAATACTTTCAAAACATAAATTGACACATTAATGATTAATGCTGTCAAAATTTCTCTTTAAAGTTTTGTAAAACATGGTTTCTCCACGTTTTGAACGTTTTCCTACAATATCAGAAGAAAAAAAAAATTTTATTTTTTTGTCGGGCAGCGTAGCTTTTTTTCACCACTTTGACTGAGTGCCGCCGCCGAACCAAACAACCGATTTGCGTGAACTCAATTGGATTGTTTGACATTTCGTTAATATCATCATTAAAATTGATATACTTTGACAGAAGCCGATTTCGCCTAAATGAATTGAATCAGGCGATCATAAAATGAAGGAAGAAGTAAGAAGAAATAATGCAATGGCAGGTAAACAGCCTCAATACAATGACAACACACACTCTACGGGGAACAGCCGCCGAGTCGATTTTTTTCTCAATTTTTTTTTTGTCAAGTTGGTTTAACTTCTTTTGTAGGTGGCGCGAAATATATTTTGAATCAAAAAAAAGGTTGCGAATGTTAATAAAAAATTTTTTTATTTTTTAACAAAATCTTATACATTAAAATTTAGTTTATTGTTTTACTACTAAAATCTATCGGATTGTCTTTTCTTCTGGGTTTGCCAGCATTTTTCAATCGAAAACTAACATTTGTTGTAACTGTTTTAGCTAATTTGGAATGTTGGTGTGAAGATCAAAATCCAAAATTTTATTTGCTATTAATTTTCCTAGATTAAAGTTTTTGTCTTCTGATAGCACTGGATGAATTCAACGAAATATTTTTTCCATACGAAGGGAATAAGAAAATACGTCGTGTGTGATATGTAGGACGTATCTATTGCTCATATACTGTAGGTTAGGTTGACGCGATAGTGATGCGTACGCCTTGTCCGAGGCTTTCACGCTGGCGCCAGTCAAATCGTATCGCACAATTTGTTTATATTTTGATGATATTACTTACTTACTTACTTAACCGGCACTACAAACCATTAAGGGTCTTGGCCTTCTGCAACATGCTTCTACAACCGGACCTATCCGCAGCTAACGTCTCCCAGCTGGATACTCACACAGTTTTCAAGTCGGTAAGAGCTGCGTCATACCATCTGGATTCTGCACCTCTCTTGCCCTCCGGTTTGGTTTTAAGGATTTTTTTCGGAATACGATGATCTTCTTGATTCGAAGGCGGCATGATCATGTATTTCGTTTTATCGTCATTAACTTTCAACCCAAGGTCGGTACCTTTCCTCTCAAAGGCCATAAACTTGTCTTTAACAACATTCATTTTCCGTCCAAGTATGTCCAGGTCGTCTGCGAAACCTAGCAACTAACTGGACTTGGTGAAAATGGTGCCGCTGGAATCTAAGTCCATGGTGCGCACAGCTGCTTCAAGGGTCAGGTTAAAAAGCAGCGTCGCGAGAGGATCTCCTTGACGTAGGCCTTCCTCTATGTCGAAAATCTCTGACAGTTGATTACGGATCCTTACTCGGCTATTAGCTCCGTTCAGTGTTAACTTGGTTAGCGAGATCAGTTTGTTGGGGATTCCAAATTCCTCCATTACTCTCCATAGCTTACTTCTTCTAACACTGTCATAGGCTGCCTTAAAATCAACGAACAAATGGTGTGTTTCAATGTTGTACTCTTTGCATTTCTCCAAGATCTGTCTGATATTAAACAGCTGGTCCGATGTTGAACGATCTACACGAAAACCACCTTGGTATTCACTTACAGAGTTTTCCATGTATGGATGAAGGCGCTGGTAAAGAATATTTGCAAATATTTAGTAAGCAATATTCAGCAGAGCAATTCCTCGAAAATTGCCACACTCCATTTTATCACCTTTTTTGTATATGGGACAAAATATGCTGGTCTTCCACTCTTCCGGTAACTCCTCGACATTCCATATACGAATGATGAGCTCGTGCATCTCCATATATAGCGCGTTGCCGCCGTTCTTGAAAAGTTCGCCGGGTAGATTGTCTGTCCCCGGGGCTTTGAAATTTCTGAGCCTCGAAATTTCAGCTTCTACTTCTTGCATCGTTGGTTCTTCTATATATGGTAGCGCAGTATGAAATGGCAATTCGTTGTTTTCTTCGTTTCGGTTGAGCGGTGTGTTCAGATCAAGCAGTTCTTTGAAGTACTCAGCCCATCTCGCAATGCACTTTTCCTCATCTGCTAAGACCAATCCATTCTTGTCCTTACAGCAAAGGTTGTTGACTGTAACTATTTTATTCGTTTACTTTCCGATAGAAGTTCCGAGTTTCCTTCCTATTGCCAAACTTTTCAATTTCGATCAAAACGTTCCTATCCTGCAGCCGTTTTTTGTTTCGGAACAGTTTTCGAGCGAAATTTCTCTTCGAACGGTACTCTGCCTGGCCTGCTCGAGTGTATCGACTTAGAGTTTTTAGTCGAGCTGCATTTTTGTTCTCCAGAGCTCGCTGGCATTCATCGTCGAACCAGTTATTTCTTTTATTTCCCGTTCTCGTTCCCAAAGTCTCTGCCGCGGCGCTCTCTACTTTCCGCCTGATTTGATTCCACGCATCGTCTATACTGTGTTGCTCGCTGACCATTTCTTCGATAATTTTTCTCTCCAAACTATCCACGTATTTGTGTTTGATGTCTTCGTCCCACTTTTTCAATGCCTGTTGTCGGTTGTGTTGGACCGATATGTGAGAACTAACAACCGCTTTAACCAAGTAGTGGTCAGAATCAACATTTGCTCCTCTACAGCTCCTGACATCCAATACATTTGAACAGTGCCGTCCATCTATCAAAACGTGATCAATCTGGTTTGTCGCTTTGTGGATGTTTTTATGTTCGAAATACGTACTGCTCACAACCATGTTTCTTGATGCTGCGAAATGAACTACCCGCGTATCGTTGTCGTTAGAGTTTTCATGGAGGCTGTATTTACCAATTGTGGGACGATAGAAGACTTCGCGACCTATCTTGGCATTCAGATCTCCAAGCAAAATTTTAATGTCACGTTTCGGCGCTCCATCATATATCTCCACTAGTTTCTCGTAAAATAGCTCCTACGCTTCGTTGTATTTTTCCTCCGTGGGTGCGTAGGCGTTAATAAGAGTATAGTTGAAAAATGTTCCTCTTATCCGTAGAGAGTACAATCGCTCGTCAACAGGATTGAAACCAATCACCGCGTTTCTAGCTGTGCCGTAAACCATGAAACCTGTTCCATACTCTCTTGGACCGTCATTACTTTTTCCACTGTAGTAGAACTTATAGTCTCCACTGATCATGGTGTCTTTTCCAGGCCATCTCGTTTCTTGCACTGCCGTGATGTCAATTTTTGCCGCTCTTAGCGCAGTTGTGAGAGATCTCAATCCTCCTGGCCCGCAACAAAGATCTTACATTCCATGTTTCTAGTTTTAAATCATTGTCCTTTTTCCGTTGCTTGAGTCGTTGCCGTTTATCCTGTCCGATCCGAGGCTGTGTTGTAGAATTCATAACAAATCTGGTTTTCCGGTGTCTGGGAGTTAGCCAAGCGCCCAACCTACTTCCGTTTACATTAGCCCCAGAAAATTCAGACACATTGGAAAAATTGAGACAAAAACGTCCGTCAGCCAAAAGAATTCTGAACATCCCTGAAGCGCCTGGAGAAAAAGACGATCATCTGATTGTTACTGAGAAAGATGTGGTGAAAAATATTAACAATTTCCCGAACGGTTCGGCATCCGGCATAGATGGAATATCCCCTACACATCTAAAGGATTTAACTGCACCACAAACCGGGGAAGAGGGCATGAAACTCATCCAATCGATTACCAGGTTGTCAAATTTTATGCTTTCCGGTATAGCTCCAAATGAACTAAGCACAATCATGAACGGTGCGACATTATGTGCTCTCATCAAAGAGGAAGAAGGCATTCGACCGATTGCGGTGGGTAACACACTCCGTCGATTAACAGCGAAAATGGCAAGTGCTTCAGTGCGAACGGAGAGGGCGTCAAAATTTGCTCCTCGCCAAGTCGGGTTCGGAACAAAACGGGGGTGCGAAGCAGCGGCTCATGCAGCACGAACGTTTATTGAGCGAAACAAAAATCGAAACGTCGTCGTCCTGAAAATAGATTTTCGGAACGCATTCAACGAACTCGACCGGGATAGGTTCCTCGGAGAAATACAGGTGAATTGTCCAAAAATTTATCCGTTTTTGTGGCGATGTTATGATGTATCAACACTACTTTTCTACGGAGAAAACACAATTTTGTCATCAAATGGAGCCCAACAGGGTGATCCAGAGTTCGTAGTGTTTTACCTAGACGATGGAACAATAGCAGGAAGTTATGACAGTGTCCTCAAGGATTTCAAAACAGTCATTTATGAATGCGGAAAATTCGGGTTGTAAATAAACCCAATTAAGTGTGGGCTCTACTTCTGCGGTGAAGTTCACTCAGAAATTGTGAAACATTTCAACGACATTTCGCCAGGGACAATTATCGTAAACGAATTAACTCTCCTGGGAACACCAATCACAGGTAACGCTTTCGTTAAGGTATTCAACAAAAAACTGCGTCAACTAAAGACATTATTTGAAAGACTGACAGATTTGGACAATTATCAAATTGCATACTATCTGCTTAAAAACTGTTTGTCGGTGCCAAAACTCGTGTTCCTGTTGAGGACATCACCAACTTGGAGTCACAAGTCATTGCTGGAAGAAGTGGATGAAGTAATAAAATCAACGAAACCATCACGAATTCGAAGCTAAGTCACGAACAATGGATTCTGTCAACATGACCAGTACGTAACGGTGGACTTGGAGTACGGAGAGTGCAAGATTTAGCCCTGCCTGCTTCCTTATCATCGGTTAATGGATTATATTCAACGATTGGCATCATGTTAAACCTACCTTCACTGAAAATTTATGAAATATCCCATTATGAAGATAGTACGATCGCGTGGCAAAGACTTAATCCCGGAATGATTAAACCCAAAGTTCCAGGATTACAAAAAAGTTGGGACTCCATCCAAATAAATCGCTTACTGGATCAACTGAAATTCTACGACAAAGGTGACAAAGCCAGATTCTTAGCGATTCAAAAGCCGGAGTCGTGTGCTTGGCTTCACGCTCTACCATCAAGAGCAATCGGTACGCTTCTAGACAATAATTCCTTTCGAATCATGTTGGGGCTCCGATTAGGCATTGACATATGTGCGCCTCATGAATGTGTTTGTGGCGCTATTGTGGACAGTAAAGGAAGACATGGCCTCAAATGCAAAAAAAGTGCAAGGAGATGGTCTAGACATGCAGAACTCAACCTTATCATCAAGAGAGCTTTAGCGACAGCAAACATTCCAGCGAGACTAGAAAAGCCAGGGCTATTCAGAGAGGACGGGAAAAAGGTCGATGGGATGAGTTTGACTCCGTGGCACAGAGGGCAAATCCTTGTGTGGGATTCCACTTGCACCGACACAATTGCACCCAGCAATCTGAAATATAGCACGAAAGTGGCGGGAGGTGCAGCAATCGAAAAAGCAAAGCGGAAAATTTCTAAATACAAGAACTTAATTGAACGAAATTTCCTATTTGTACCGTTCGCCATCGAAACGATGGGACCATGGGCACCAGAAGCCACTAAATTTTTCAATGAGTTAGGTAAAATGATTACACAAAAGACTGACGAACCACGATCCAAGAACTTCCTTAAATAACGTTTAAGCATGGCTATACAAAGGGGAAACGCAGCGGCTGTAATGGAGTGTTTCCAACTATCAGAAAACTTAGAGGAAGTGTTTTATCTGTGACGATTATTTAGTTTTGTAATTTAATTGTTAATTGCCATTTCTGTAAGTAATGTTCGAATGCAGTAAATAAAATGAAGTATTTTATAGTGAATTAAGTGATGTGTGAGCTTCTTACCAGTAAAATTTGGATTGCTTGACATTTCGTGAATATCATCACTAACACTAACTTTGACAGAAGCCGATTTCGCCTAAAATTTCTATTATTCCTAAATCAATTGAATCAGGCGATCATAAAATGAAGGAACAAGTAAGAAGAAATAATGCAATGGCAAGGGTTTGAGGTTTGACACACAAATACAAATATGTTATGATTACCAGTTCAATTTTATTCACGGACTGTACACATCATTTTTTTTTTGTGCTGCCTTGATCAGTCTTTAGCAGTTTCACACACGTCTAGTCGGAAAGTGCGGCAATGTGGCATCTTTTAATTATCTCGGTCCGATGGACTAATTTACTTCTCATTCAGGAGAGAGGCCGTGCGAGACATGTAGGGCTTCTTTCCTGAGAAGAAATACTTTAGAAATATAATAGGCATATGAACTTTATTAATCCGTCACGAAGCTGACTATATTCGATCGTGTACGAATGAGGTTGTCATTATATTATAACTAGTCGATCCCGTTAGCCCCCTAAGGGGCACCCCGCGAGGGCACTCTGAAGGTTTTGGAGGGGTGGGTGCGAGGGCATTCATAACCAATAAGCGAGAACGTGCATAAAGGTGTGATGTTATTAACAGGATTAATTATTTTATACCAGGGGGCTGCCGCCCCCTGGACCCCCGCTAATTATTAGCCTGCGGCGCTTTCCCTGCCTGTGGCGCTTTCCTTGCCTGCGGCGCTTCACCGTCAACTTCCCCGTCAACATCTGTCCACATCTCCATCAATCAACGTTTTTGTGACGTTTCGTAAAACAGAAAAGTCTGTCGCTTCGTTATACACCTAGGTTTTATTAGCTTTTCATAAAAGCTCAAAATCCTGGCTTTGTTAGCTACCGGGTCTTCGTGAAAGTCCCTACCTTCGTTGTACACCTAGGTTTTAGTGACATTTTGTAAAAGGAAGAAGCTTTCTCGTTTTGTTAGCCACTTAGGACGTTTCATTAAAGAGCCAAATCCTGGCTTTGTTAGCCATCTAGTCTTTGCGACGTTTCGTAAAAGTTGAAAACTTTTTTTTATTTATTTATTTATTTATTTATAACATCTTTCTAACATCTTAAATCAAGTAATTAGAAATCACTAGGAAAAATTATAACATTAATATGTTCCAATATGATTAAATCAATTCGAAGGAACTTTTAATACATCTTTCATAACACATCAATCATATCATAAAAAACAAAAGAAAAAGAAAAAAAAAGGAGAATATAAGAAAAAACTAGAATAGGGGAGTAAATTATACATAGCCATAGTCCCCTTTTCTATTAACGCAACTAGATTCTTGAAGTTCGGCAGCATTCAAGGCATATAATATACATAAGCTATATTGATGAATAGGAGAGGGTGCAAAATGAGGAAAGCCTTTTCACGGGTACTAGAAAATAACGACCGGGGAGGTCATCGATAAATATTAGTCCATCCGCTGCCCACTTATATAGTTTTTTAACAAACGCTTAAACTCATTGTACTTGGTGATAATTCTGATATTTTTAGGTAATTTATTAAATAAGTTTGGCCCAGCAAAGGATATGCTACGTCTACCAATTTTAGTCTTTAATAGAGGGGTACGGAGAATATCCCTATTTCTCGTTGCATATGGGTGCTCGCTTTTTGTGAAGTTAATATTATGATGTCGATGACCGTTCAAACATGAATGCACAAAAGTACATATTTCATTAATGTAAAGCTCTGACAGGGGACGTATATGTGGGCAATGTACGTTAAATAGATCATCTGTACTATACCTTAATGATAATTTGAAAACTGATTTAAGTGCCTTCTTTTGTAAAACTTCAATCGCGTTAGTCATTGTTTTAGCCGCCCCTCCCCATATACCAATACAGTATATAAGTCGTGAATGGATCATTGCAAAGTACAATTTTTTTAAAACACTTCTTGGCAGGGAAAACTTCAACAGTCTTAGAATGCCCACACATGGAGCAATTTTATTAAAAATACCCGTGATATGCTCATTCCAATTTAGGAATTGATCCAAAATAACTCCCAAATATTTTGTTGAGGACACCCTTTCAATTATTGTTCCATTGTATTCGACATCTCGAAATTTATCAACCCTACATTTTGGCGATCTAAAGTGGATAATTTTACATTTACCTAAGTTTAATGTAAGCTCGTTCTTTTTAAAATATTCAGAGACTATTTTTAGATCCTTTAACAAATTGTTAATGTTTGCATTCAAGCATATTGACGCAGTAAACATGCTCGTATCATCGGCAAACAAATAAATCGAGGATATTAAAGGTAGTTCGTTGAAGTCATTAATGAATATTAGGAACATAAGTGGACCCAATATACCCAATATCCGGAGCAGCGGTTGGTGGTCTCCCGTTTTTGAGGAAGGACACTCCGCCATAATTAGGGTAGTCAAGGACGAACGGTTGCTTATGCCAAGTGATCAAATCAAAGCGGAATATATGCTCGACGATTGCTTCGATTGGATTATCCCTGAAGCAGGTGACTGGCTTGGTGAGAATAAAATCTTTCCTCCGGCTGAGGGCGTCGTCTGCTTCACGGATGGTTCCAAGGGAGAAGATTCATCAGGAGCCGGTTATTCTTGCGACTTTTTGAACATAGAAGGCAGCCTCCCAACCGGTTTCTTGGCATCCGTCTATCAGACCGAACTCTTTGCTGTGTCGAAACTGTGCGATGAACTGATCAACAAAGTATCTGGGGAAAATATCTATGTTTGCCCGACAGTCAGTCCGCTATTCAAGCGGTAAGTTCTCCTTGTATCAGGTCTGGAACCGTACTTGACTGCAAGGTCAGCCTTAACGAGCTCGGAAAGACCAACTCCGTGAAAGTTCTGTGGGTTCCAAGTCACAGCGGCATCCCAGGTAACGAAAGAGCGGACGAACTTGCTCGCCTAGGCGCCAGTAAAGCTTTTGTTGGCCCAGAACCAATGTTCGGTATTCCAATATCGACAAGAAAGGCCATAGTCAAAGAATGGCTTCGAAAGGAGCATCTCAGAGGTTGGTCGCAGTACGAAGGCGCAAAACACACCAAACTATTTTGTAAGAGTCCATCGATGGAAGTCAGGAAGACGCTGCTAAGCTTTAGCAGACCTGACATTAAAAGGGTTATTGAAGCCATTACCAACCACTGTGGGCTCAACAAATACCTCTACGACATCAGTTGCGTCGACAGCCGGGCGTGCCTTTGTGGCCATGGTGACGAAACCGGATATCACGTCATTAGTGTCTGTCCCAGATACAGACTCATTAGGAGGCAAATTATGGGTAAACCAGAACTAGATAGCTCCGATCTGATTCTGAACCCTATGGTTATAAACAATCTGGCTGTTTTTCTTCGGAAAACCAGAAGGTTTCCCATGAGTTAAAGAAAATCAAATCATAAGGCTGTGTACGTTGAATATAAAATGGATCCGGTTTTCCCGCACAGGAAATCAGTTCTATTCAATTTATTTTATTTTATTTATTTTGAACTTGTCATAATTATTTGTAATTTGTAATTGTATTCCCTTTGTTTAATTAATAAAAAAAGAAACTAGGGGGTGGTACAAAGAATCATCGATTCTGTAAAATTTCTCGATAACTATATCAAGATTTTACTGAGCTCACAAATTCCCGAACCGTGCAATCAAATGACAAAACGATGAATTCAAAAATTTTATAAACTTTATTCTGCAACAAATTTGATTTGACTGCAACGATTGAAACGAAGCGAATCGTACGACGGTCATTTGCGAACTGAATTATGCCGGCCGAGCTCGTCTCTTCGTTTCATTCGTTGAGGTCTAAATGTTGAACATAAGATTGCGTCCTAGTCGCAATGTGCTAAATTTCAAATAAAGGCGTTGATCTCATGCGAGATTCAACACTCGAGAAACCACAAAAAAAATTGAAACATAAAAACGCCTTACAATCTGCATGATGAATTCTTGTACAATTAACTAGCCACGACGAACGTAAAGTATTATCGATGAATGTTTGACGTTTGTTGATGAGTGCTACGGCATTTCCTCTGGACTATCACTCTTCCGTTCAAATTGGTACGGAAGATTTAAGGCACTTCCCGCTCGCCTTCACTCGAACAAATGTATCCTAAAATAAAAAAGGAATACCGCAAGTGATTTGTTCATTTTACGCAAATTCTATTTTAACAACAA